>CM058239.1:90152211-90380439 GCA_030180135.1 Orychophragmus violaceus | reverse complement strand
ATATATTTTTTCAAATGTGAATTTCTTAAACCATGAGTCTAACTAACCCTAAGGTTATATGTAAGTTATATGTAAATGTTCCATTATGTTCTATTACAAAGTAGGGTTCTAAGGCATACTTAACTAACATTGTTTAATATGATTCAATTTTATCAAATTTTAATTTATATACTACTAAATTGTTTATATATAATTTATGTATATAATAGTTTTGACAAAATATTTTTTTTATAATTTTAAAATTTAAATTTATTAATTAATTCAGTGTCAGACTTCTATTAGAGTCTGAAGTCTCAGACATCCATAGAAGTCTGAAATAGTCGAAGGTTATAATGGTAATTGTGTTTGACATTTTTTTGATTGGTCATAAGGACAGCGCGGTAATTTCCTAAGGCTGCAAAACCAGTTTTATATTTGATTCAAGTTTGTGGGTACACTTTTATTTAAAATCAAATTTGAGGGCATTTTAAGCAATTTCCCCAGATTATTTACCCACATTTATATCGTATTCATCTTCAGAATTTTTTGGTTCAAAAATATATACGTTTTTGCATACTCTGCTAGTCATAAGTATTTTCGTCCTAGACATGCTGATACAAAATCTATCGGAAAATTATATGTAGAGAAAGTTCCTTAAAAAAAGTTATATATAGAGAAATTGGGTGGTGGTGATTTTAGTAGAGTTTTGCAAGAAGCTGTTCAAAAAAATATAGTGCATTGACATATGTACGAAACAGTAAATGGCTTTTAAAGTTCAAAAGAATATAATACATATGTAGGAGAGTTGGTCAAATGCATTCATGGAAGAAGCCCTAGCCGTCTCGTGCAAAGGAGAAACTTTTCTTAATTGCCTCGCCGCACGCTAGCCTGTTCCCGACCGTCTTTGATGTAACTCTCTTTTTCTGTTTTTTTTTGTTGACCAGCGATCGACTAAAATAAAACAAAAACATGATCGATCGAACTCGTTCAGTCAAATAGAAAAGGTTTGCTACAGACGAAGGTCAAAGACGGTCCAGTTTGAGACAAAAGGTTAGAACTAGTCTATCTTCAACCATGTTTACCTCGCTTCCACAATATACAACTTTTCAACCCATACTGCTTTCACGAGTTATGTTCGATTTAGACTATACATGTATCAGGGAACAATCCTGTGTTTTTGATCTTGTAAATATTTTAATCGAATTTTAGGGTTTTCTAAAATAGTTTTTACGAAGCTCCTCAAATCCGAACCCAAAATAAATAAATAAAATCATTTTCAAAGATAAACCTAACAACTGGCAACCTGAATCTACTTCGAGGGGCCTATGTGTCGGCCAAGCTATACTGGAACTTGAAAAAGAAGAAAAAGAGGTTGATGAGCAATCTAAGATCACCCAATGAGCTGGTTTCCAACTATAAAGACTAAATATAACACTATGATTCTAAATTATTTATTTTTATAAGTAATTAATTCGAAATTAATTGATTTCACACGAATTCAATGTCCAATAGTGCCATACCGAAAAATGTTGTTAACGCTGTATACCGGGGGAGGGGTATCCTTGACTGACTGGACAGTTAGAGAACTAGACTGGGATGGACCACTACTAGTTTAACTCATCCATATCATGTAGGAAACATGGTCTAGACAGCTTAGATGGGATCAAGGTGGATCAGTGATACTTGGCATGATTGGAATCTGAATGTTAAGGAAACTTAGCTAAGATCAATGGAAGGATAGAAGAACTAAGTTCTACTCAGATAGATAAGCTAGTTAAGAGTATTTATAAGCTAAAACCAATCATGCCGAATTTCTTGGACTAGCTGGACAATTATTCAGTTCAGTTAGCTCTTGTCTTGTTCAGACAATGTTTGGTTAGGATTAATACAAGGCGGTTGGGACTGTCAACTTAAGCTCAAATTCGCAGATAAACTGAGTGTTTGATGGAGTGATTTTGGCAGGAATGGTTACTGGCCAAAACTCAACAAATTCGCCCAAGGAATGAGAGCTGGAATGGTTATCTGATAAATTTCTGGCATTTTAGTGTTATAAGCGCGGGAAGGCGGTTCAGATTGGCTTGGCCAATCAAAAGGCACGAGAGAAGCTTTTGATAGTTTTGGCTTGAGTAAAATTGTCCACAGTCATATAAAATTGGCCCTTAGGTGATTATTGATCATTTTCCGCGCACAGAAAAGAAATAAAATCTATAGAGATCTTGAAAGAGACATTAGCCGCTCAGACTAAGAAGAAGGGAGTTTGGCCATGAGTTTCATTGGAGATTGACTTTTCTGAAGGATCGAGTGCAAGAGGTGTCAGAAACCAATCTTAAAAACTGAATCAAAAGATTAAGGTGAGTGTTCTACACTAATATCTAGTCTAGTTCGTTTACTTGTTGTGTTTCATAAATTTAGATTGCTTGACTCTATTCAATGGTCTGCTATTCGGTTTGATGATCGATCCAGATAACCTGGGTGATTAGGCTTGCAGAATTCTGACTTGTAACTAATTTAATGAGCTGACTACTTATTTATGGATTTGGACATGGCTCAGTGATCGGCTTAAATGAACATGTTTAGCTTAAACTCTCTTTGACTTAATACATGAAAGGAACATGATAAGAGTGGCTAGGATCGCGGAACAAGTGCATGCATGAAGGACGGATGGTGGTTTTAGTATTTTCGGGTTTTGGTCTAGATAACAATGTAATAGCTTATAAGCAAACTCTCATTGTACTAGAACCTCATGTTTAAGTAACTCAAGTTATATTTTAAGCATGATTCAGTCTAAAAATCGATTAACCTCGAAAGAAATGCTGAGTTAAAAACATCACAACCTAATTCCTAAGTAAGTTCTAAAAATGGAAATCATGTTAGAGTATTTCAAGTTAGTATCAGAACATGGTCGATTCTAGGACTGGTTTTGTGTAGATGGGTTATTTGTTTAAACCATCCTTCCATCGCTTAAGTCCCGCGGTAAGTCTTATAACTAACAAGGTTTGCGACCCAAATTCACATAGACATTATTGTCTAGATCCTGCTTAAGTGCTGAAACCCGGATTATTGAGACTATATAGTCTGGATTTTGTTTAAGGGTTGTGACCGGATTACTGAGATCTTATGATCTGATTAGTTAAGGGTTGATACCCTGTTTACTGAGACTTTATAGTTTGATATTGTTAAGGGTTATAACTGTTGGATCGCCTAGGATCTAGGGTTCGTTATAGTGAATCCTTACCTATAGATCTCATGTTTACATGGAGATTTGGCAGCGGAATTGGGTCAGATAAACGAGATCTCTAGCACATCAAATGCTACGCCTCTGCAGTAGTCCACACTCACACAAGCTGGAGTCCTCCGGGATGCTAGTGCCGGGATCACAAATCTTCTTGGGATTCCTGTGTTTCTCGAGGTGGCCGTCAAACTCAACGTTAGGTCTCAAATTCGTGACTCATATTAAATATATAGCCCCTTGAGAAGACCTAATTAATCCCTGGACCAAAACAACGATTAATTAAGTCACGAGCCGAAACACAAGTTTCTGTCCGTCCATTGTGTCGATCGACACACCTTTGGTGTCGATCGACACATCCTTTAAAACACAATACTCAATGTGTATCCAATATACATTGACCAGACCATTCACCAATGATCAATCCCTTATGAAGTACATCCAACTTGTTTAGGTGTGTGACCCTGTAGGTCCACATAATACTAGCAATGAGTTACAACTCATAAGTCATAAGCGGCTTCTAGCAAAACATTATGACCACCTAGTATCACATGAATTGTCCGATCTCGACAATACAACTATCTTTAAAGTTAATACAATATGATTTCAGGACATAATCCCAACAATCTCCCACTTGTACTGGAATCACCTATTCTCATAATCCCTTTGTCACTATATCTCGAAATGGCATAAGGCAAGAGACTGTGTCATCCTTATTATAGCCAATTTCATGTTCATCGAACTCCTGATCTATACTGATAAAACAAACGACTGACTATCACCTCGTTTGAGCACGGCCATGCATTTTCTCAGTATCAAATCTTTGATGGGCCCTGAGATATTTGTCTCCTGTTATGTAGGAGGGACAAATCCCATCTTGTTCCATCCCTGTTTCTACACACACTTCATGATAAGCCTAAGCAATGCCTTTATAGCCGCCAGTTACGGAACGACGTTTGACAAGGTCAAAGCGCACCAATTCATATGCTAGAAAGCATGATGAACTCAGGTCTATGGACTATACTCTATAGTCGTAATGAGAACCTCCCATGACACTGATATAACTATCCTGTGGAGTTCTCATTAGCGGGTCATGTCCGATCATATGTTCACCAACATATATCTATGTGATTGACTGCGATAATCATATCATTGACTCCATGAAACTTAGTCCAACAGTCACCTCACATGCTAGTCTTGCGCGGTTGTTAGTGTCCCATTTTAACAACCTCGACTAGGGACAATCATAATTTTATGTCATCTTTCACTTATAGGGTTTCATGATCAAGTCCTCAACTTGATGACCTATAAAATGAACATAAAATACTTGGGACCATTATTCAATTATCCAATAATCAAATAATGCTGATGTCAGTTTTTCATATACATGACCATATCATGTCTATCTGAACATCATAACTAACATAACTCCCACTAGAATCAAGACAACGTCTTCAGATATCTAGTACCTACAGCAACAGTACGAAACTCATGCTTAGGTTGTGAGAGATGCTGCGGTGTTCTTGCTTGGAACCATTCCAACAAACCACACCGCTATTCTTCAATAAGCACTATTCTACGGTCCACTGCTTGGAGACCTTTCCAACAGATAGCGCCGCTACACAGACAAAGAGACATAACCAGGTGGGAACCGGGAATCAGCTTTGTCCGTCTAACTACTCAAAATAGATTCGTCATTTTTCTCAGTTGAACAAGAACTATCCTTAGTGTTTCTCAAACACTTGGGGATATTCCTTACAACTATCCAGTGACTTTTACCGGAACATATTGGTATCTTCTCGTCATGCTTAATGCGTCAGCTGCATCCAGACGAGTGCAAAAATATGTCATTTATGATGGATTCTATTGCATAAGCAAAAGGAATCACACTCATAGATACTAGCTCAGCCAATGTCCAAGACACTTCATCTTGCTAATATCGATACTAGCTCAGCCAGTGTCAAAGACACTCCATCTTGCTAAGATTATTGCCATAAGACCTTTGGTGTGAAGCCATTCTTGGAATCAAGCACATTTGAACTGTCCAATACCTTATAAGGATTCTGACACGATCCAATCAGCCTTTCCAATCCATTTCAATGGATCCTTATTCCAAGAACTTTCGCGGCTTCTCCCATGTCCATCGTTGAATTTGACTTCCGACCCAAATCTTGACAAGACTTTAGCGTCGGAACGTCGTTTATGAGATTAAGTATGTTATAAACATACGGTGTGAGAATTGCAACTACGCTCCTTTTAGTTTACTTGTAAACGCACGGTTTCTATACGTTCCTGATCACGTCAAAACCTTTGACTGTTTTAACAGAACATAGATTCCAACTCCAAGTTGTTTGCTTCAATCCAGAAATGGATCGGTGAAGCTAACATACATTCCTAGTTAATTTTCGGAGTTGGGGCTCACATTCGCTTCTTTGAATTTCGCAGGCTCGTCACTTTTCAATGATCATCAGATCACAGCAATCGGTCATGAGGAATCACCCTCGGTTTAGTGACGGATCCATTAGGATCAGCGAACTTTCGGCTCCACAGGTGTAGATCCTACAGCACTCTGTAGATCCTACCGCTTCTCTCCCTCAACAGGTTGAACGGCCTCCTGTGTTTCTCGAATTTCTTCGAGCTGTACTTTTACTCCCACTGTTCTTCTTGGAAAAACAGAGTTCCGAACAACAAAACTTTGTTCTCGGATTGGTTGCAAAAGTACTAAGCCTCGGTTTCCCTAGGACAACCGGCGAAGCAGCCCTTATCAGATTTGGGTTTAAGTTTGTTTGTTGACAACTGTCTTACACAAACCTTGCAATCCCAATTAACCAGAAAAACATACTTGGAAATCACCCAGTCCACATCCAATGTGGTGTCTTTCAACTGATTCTGATAGAAAACTAATTTGCGTAAACATATTCATTTTAGAGCGTATTTTAAAAGGATGATGGAAGATTCCTGTGACTCATCATTAATCGGAGCATATCTAATAAGGTCCGATTCGTTCTCTCAGAAACACCATTTAGGTTTTCAGGAGAAAAGAGTTGTGATATGACTTCACACTCACTTATATGATCACTCAATTCTTGACTCAAGTATTTTCCTCTGCGATCTAATCGAGGATCTCAATACTTCTGTCAAATCGGTTCTATACTTCATTTAGGAACTCCTCAAAGGATTCCTACTCGTGTCTCATCAAAAGAACACAGCCATACTTATTAAAGTCATCAATAAAGATAATGAAGTACTGAACATTTCCTCTGGCACTAATGCTCATCGGGCCACATACATCAGTATGAGTAAGGCCCAATAAGCCTCTTGCCCTTTTCTTTAGCTCTGCTAAAGAAGCCTTTGTCATTTGGCCCAATAAGCAGAATTCATATCTCATATGATTTATAATCAAATGAGCCCAAAAGCCCATAACTATGGAACTTCTGAATCTGCTTCACTTCTATGTGGTCAAAACGACTATGCCAAGAAAAAGTCGATTTCAAGTCATCAGACTTAAACCGTTTGGTATTTATGTTATATTCAAACCCATGTTGGTTTAAGATATAAAACCCATTTTAAACGGGGTGCTACCATAGAATATTTCATTGAGATCAAAAGAACAAAACTTGTCTTTTATCAAAATGAAAAACATCCAAATTCTTACAAGAAAATGAAAGACATCTCTGCTTAAAGCAGGTACATAGCAGCAATTACTTAATTCAAAAACCAAGCTTCAAAGGCTCCTACAAGTGGAGAATCTCTATGGTTCATGCAACAACCATTGCTCCATACCAGATGCGCAGTTCCACTTGTCCTTTCTTCAACGTTCTGCTGTTGCTTCGGTCCTGCATATTTCGAAAATATCAGTACCACAACTAGTATCCAATACTTATGTAGAACTTGAAGTAATAACACAATACCTGAAGAAGAAGTACCATACATCTCCTTCATCTCTTGTGAATCTTCCAAGAATTTTATGCAATCTCTCTTCCAATTGTTGGAACTTGGAGCCAATTCTACCAGATTCAGAATTCTCGCGAGTTCCCGATAGCCTAGGATCTAGGGTCTAGTTAATTGAATCATGGATCTCACCTCGTGATTACCTGGAGTTTTGGCAGTGGAAGATTATGGTAACACGAGATCTAGAGCGCCCCAATCGTTGCGCCTCTATCGTAGTCCACACTCACACAAGCTGGAATCCGCCGGGATGCTAGTACCGGTGCTCAGATCTCCCTGAGACTTTAGTTTCTAGAGGTTCTGTGTTTTTCTCTCTGAGAAAACACTGTGGGCGGCGCACTATCCATCATCCGTCTCAAGTCAATAACAAGTTTATATATATTGACCTCGAGGTGAACCGAAACTTCAGTTTCGGTTTCGCCCTTGTGTCGACCGACACACTTAGTGGTGTCGATCGACACACCTCCTGTATCGACCGACGCACCCAATAGTGTCGATCGATACATCTCATAGAAACTTATATTCGATGTGCATCCAATACACATCGATTAGATCATATGCCAATGATCAATCCCATATGGACTATGTCCAACTTGCTTAGGTGTGTGACCCTGTAGGTTCACACGATACTGGAAATAATTTACAACTCATTTGTCATAAGTGGTTTCTAGCAAAACATTACGACTACCCAGTATCACATGAATTGTCCGATCTCGACAATACAACTATCTTTAGAGTTAGCACAATATGATTTCAGGACATAATCCCAACAATCTCCCACTTGTACTGGAATCACCTATTCCTATAATCCCTTCGTCTCTATATCTCGATTTGGCATAAGGCAAGAGACTGTGTCATCCTTATTATAGCCAACATCATGTTCATCGAACTTCTGATTTATACTGATAAAACAAACGACTGACAATCACCTCGTTTGAGCACGGCCATGCATTTTCTCAGTATCAAATCTTCGATGGGCCCTGAGATATTTATCTCCCGTTATACAGGAGGGACAAATCCCATCTTGTTCCATCCATGTTTCTACACATACTTCATGATACGCATAAGCAATGCCGTTATAGCCGCCAGTTACGGAACGACGTTTGACAAGGTCAAAACGCACCAATTCATATGCTAGAAAGCATGATGAACTCAGGTCTAAGGACTATACTCTATAGTCGTAATGAGAGCCCCCATGACACTGATATAACTACTGTGGAGTTCTCATTAAGCGGGTCAAGTACAATCATATGTTCACCAACATATATTTATGTGACTGACTGTGATAATCATATCATTTACTCCATGAAACTTGGTCCAACAGCCACCTCACATACTAGTCTCGCGCGGTTATTGGTGCCCCACTTCAATAACCTTGACTAGGGACAATCATAATTTATGTCATCTTTTACTTATAGGGTTTCATGATCAAGTCCTCAACTTGATGACCTATAAAATGAACATAAAATTCTTGGGACCATTATTTAATCATCCAATGATCAAATAATGCTGATGTCAGTTTTAACTTACATAAACACTATCACGGCATGTCTATGTAAAGACTATAACATAACTTAAAGTTACTCCCACTAGAATCAAGATCATCTCTTTAGATATCTTATACCTACAACACTCAGAACAAATTCCGTGCTTAGGTTGTGGGAGAGACTGCGGTGTTATTGCTTGAAACAATTTCAACAAACCACACCGCCATTCGGATAAAAGCACTATTCTACGGTCCACTGGTTGGAGCCTTTCCAACAGTTAGCACCGCTATTCAAACAAAGAGACATAACCAGGTGGGAATCGGGAATCGTCTTTGTCCGCCTGACTACTTTCAACTGGTTCGTCACTTTATTAGTTCACCACGAAACTATCCATAGCGTTCCTCAAACACTTGGGATATTTCTGGTAACTGTTCAGTGACTATTATCGGAACATATTGGTATTCTCTCGTCATGCTTTATGCTTAAGCTGCATATAGACGAGCGCAAAGTATGGCATTCATGATGGACTCTATTGCATCAGCATAAGCAATCACACTCATTAATACTAGTTCAGACAGTGTTCAAAACATTTCTTCTTGCTAATATTGTTACCATAAGACCTTTGGTATGAAGCCATTCTTGGAATCAAGCACATTGGAACTGTCCAATACCTTATCAACATAAGGATTTTGACACGATCCAATTAGCATACTCAATCTATATCAATAGATTCTTATTCCAAGAATTCACGCTGCTATTCCCATGTGTTTCGTTTAAGTTTGACTTCCGACCCAAATCTTGACAAGACTTTAGCGTCGGAACGTCGTTTATGAGATTCAAGTATGTTAACCACATACAGTGTGAGAATTGCCATTACGCTCCCACTAGTCTTCTTGTAAACGCATGGTTTCATTTCTTCTCTGATTAAGTCAAAACTTTTGACCACTTTATCAGAACGTTGATCTCAACTCCAAGATGTTTGCTTCAATACAGAAATGGATCGGTGAAGCTAACATGCATACCCAGCCAATTTTCGGAGTTGTGGCTCACCATCGCTTCTTTGAATTTCGCACGCTCGTCACTTTTCAATGATCAACAGATCACGACAATTGGTTACGAGAAATCACTCTCGAGTTAGTGACGAATCCTTTCGGATCTGCGAATCTCAGGCTTCACAGGTGCAGATCCTACAGCACTTTGTAGATCTCACCGCTGCTGTCCCTCAACAGGTTGAGCAGCCTCCTGTGTTTATCGAATTTCTTCGATGTGTAATTTTACTCCCACTGTTCCTTTTGAAAGTACGATCTTTCTCAAAAGACACAGTTCCGAACAACAATAATTTGTCCTCGGATTGGTTGCAAAAGCAGCAAGCCTTGGTTTCCTTAGGACAACCAGTGAGGTAGAACTTATCAAATATGGGTTCAAGTTTGTTTGTTGACTACTGTCTTACACAAACCTTGCAATCCCAATTAATCAGAAAAACAAATTTGGAAATCACCCAGTCCACATCCAATGTGGTGTTTTTCACTGATTCTGATAGAAACCCTTTTCTGCGCAAAGACAGACATTTTAGAACGTATTCTTAAATGATTATGGAAGATTCCTGTGACTCATCATTTATCGGAGCGTATCTAATAAGATCCGATTCATTCTGTCAGATGATCACCCAATTCATGACTCAAGTATTTTCCTCTGCGATCCAATCGAGGATCTCAATACTTTTGTCAAATTGGTTCTACACTTCATCTTGGAGCTCCTCAAGGGATTCCTGCTCGTGTCTCATCAAATGAACACATCCATACTTATTGATACCATCAATAAGGTAATGAAGTACAAAAAATTTCCTCTGGCACTAATGCTCATCGGGCCGCATACATCAGTATGTGTAAGGCCTAATAAGCCTCTGGCCCGTTTTCTTTTAGCTCTGCCAAAAAGGGTCTTAGTCATTTGATCCAGTGAACAGAATTCATATCTCAAATGATTAATAATCGAATGAGTCCAATACTATGGAACTTCTTAATCTGCTTCACTCTATATGGTTAAACGACTATGCCAAAGGAAAAGTCGAGTTCGAGTCGTCAGACTTAAACCTTTAGTATTTGTGTTATATTCAAACTTTTGATGGTTTAAGATGTAAAAACCCATTCCAAAACGGGGTGCTACCATATGATATTTCATTAAGATCTAAAGGACAAAAACTTGTCTTTTATCAAAATGAAAAACATTCAAATCCTTTACAAGGAAATGAAAGACAACTCTGCTCAAAACAGATACATAGTAGCAATTACTTAATTTCTAAAACCAAATATGAAAGGCTCCTACAAGTGAAGAATCTCTACGGCTCATGCAGCAACCATTGCTTCATACCAGACACGCAGTTCCACTTGTCCTTTCTTCAACATTCTACTGTCGCTTAGGTCCTGCATATTTCAAAATATCAGTACCATAACTAGTATCCAATACTAATGTAGAACTTGAATTAATAACACAATACCTAAAGAAGAAGTACCATACATCTCCTTCATCTCTTGTGAATCTTCCAAGAATTTAATGCAATCTCTCTTCCAATGCCCTGACTCATCACAGTAGAAGCACCTTTTAACACCAGATGGGCCTCACTTGGGCTTAAAAGATGACACAGGTTTATCATGATTCCAAATCTGGACGGCCCTGTCTCTACCCTTGCCAGCACAAGATTTCTCAAATCTTTTGCCCTTTATGATGTCTTGCTCTACTGCCTTGAGCATGCCATGCAGCTCAGTCAACGTCTTCGTCAAGCCTTTCTTAATATAGTTCTTAATGAACTTATCATAGCTTGACGGCAGTGACTGCGGAATGATGTCAGTGGCCAACTCTAGGCTGACATGACATTCCAGTCTCCCCAGGTTATCAATGTAACCCATCATTTTAATGACATGAGGACTTACTGGAGCATCCTCTGGTAGCTTGCACTCAGTTAGAGACTTCACCATCTGGAATCTCTCAACTCGTGCCAGATCCTGAAACTTCAGTTTCAGGCTGGTGATCATCTCTGTTGGCGACTCCATGTTCTCGTATTGACCTTTCAAGTCCGAGTTCATGGTAGACAACATCAGACCACGCACATCTACCACATCAATATAATGCTTATTCCAAGCCTTATATGCTGCATGCGAGCGATTGGTCCCAAGCCTTTCTGGAAGAGCCTTTTCAAGGACATAGTCCTTGCTCTCCTGCTTGAGAATGAATCTCAGATTCCGATACCAATCCAGGAAATTGGATCCATTTAACTTGTCCTTCTCAAGGACGGATCGCAACGAGAAAGTAGTCATAGACATAAGCTGAAATCCAAGAACAACAAAGATTTAGTTATGTATATGATGAGAAATCTTATTTTAATAAGAAAACTCGCATTATATTCAAACAATGTTTCCTCTATGAATATAATGATCCAAGACCCATATATCATTAAAATCTGAGTGGACGACTCGCCATCACCCAGAGTTTAGCAATCTAGGTAAGCAAACCTTTGCTAATTGTACCCAGTACAACTCTTGGTCGCAGATAAGACAATCCATGTCTCATCTACTCTGATGTCTCTGGGCCCAGAACTTCTGATAGCACAGTCAAGTAAAACCAATCTTTTCTACCTTGTGATCACTGACAGTTGCACTGCAAGTCTGTCAATGATCACCTGCATTACTCATGCTGTTGTGGGTACCAAGGACTCCAAGTATATCCAACAGCAACATGAGTCTTGACAGTAGACAAGATCGGGCAAGACATCAAGGTCACTTGATATTTAGTTGAGGAAACTAAACCCAAAAGTTTGGCAAATCATTTTCTTAGGTCATTTAATTGTTGATGTTAATGCACTGCAAGTCCATCAACATTATTACATGCCTTACTCACGTAATTGTGGACACCAAGCTCTTGGCTAGACATCACACAACTAAACGAGTCTTGACAGTTGACCATATTGAAGCTAATCTTTGATCAATGTTTAAGTCTAGTTTGGTTTCTGCAAATTCAAGGTTTAATAACCAGAATTTCGAATACTGTGTCGATCGACGCAGACTCTGTCTGTCGATCGACACCACCAAACCGAATCGGACTTCAATAACCGATTAATCCAATTAACCCGGTTCATTGAACCGGTCATGTTGATCGACACAACCCATGTGTGACGGTCGACATTGACCTAAACCGAAGATAGTTTTGATAACCGGTTCAATCCAATTGAACCGACTTATCTGATCAAACTGATCTTTACCAATCGGTTTATTCTAATTAGGATAGCCAGTTCAATCCAATTGAACCTGTTCATCCAATTTAAACCGTTTAAACCAGTTTCAACTGATTGCGATAACCAGTCCAATTCTATTGAACCGCATTATCCAATCAAACTGATTTAACCCATCGGTTCATGCTAATTGAGATAATCAATTCAATCCAATTGAACCAATTCATCTAATTTAAAACGATCTATTCGGACTTAACCAAACATGATAACCGGTTCAATCCAATTGAACCGATTAACCATTGGCTTGGTCTGTGTCGACCGACACTAACTTGTGTCGATCGATACTCAACCGAATTTGTTCTGTGTCGACCGATACACAACTTGTGTCGATCGACACAGAAGGCTTTCGGTTTTTCTTTGCGAAAAACCCTAGCTGCTGAATCTGTCGATTTCGCCACCTTGTGTCGACCGACACACCCAGTGTGTCGATCGACACTGTGCGAAAACACAGAATCGCAGATCGATCAAATCGATCTCACCTGTTCTTATTCAAACAACCTAGTTTGCGAATCTAAATCATCAAATTCGTTTAACAGGCTCTATTCAATGATAAAACCCTAAGGCTCTGATACCACTGTTGGAACTTGGAGCCAATTCTACCAGATTCAGAATTCTCGCGAGTTCCCGATAGCCTAGGATCTAGGGTCTAGTTAATTGAATCATGGATCTCACCTCGTGATTACCTGGAGTTTTGGCAGCGGAAGATTATGGTAACACGAGATCTAGAGCGCCCCAATCGTTGCGCCTCTATCGTAGTCCACACTCACACAAGCTGGAATCCGCCGGGATGCTAGTACCGGTGCTCGGATCTCCCTGGGACTTTAGTTTCTAGAGGTTCTGTGTTTTTCTCTCTGAGAAAACACTGTGGGCGGCGCACTATCCATCATCCGTCTCGAGTCAATAACAAGTTTATATATATTGACCTCGAGGTGAACCGAAACTTCAGTTTCGGTTTCGCCCTTGTGTCGACCGACACACTTAGTGGTGTCGATCGACACACCTCCTGTATCGACCGACGCACCCAATAGTGTCGATCGATACATCTCATAGAAACTTATATTCGATGTGCATCCAATACACATCGATTAGATCATATGCCAATGATCAATCCCATATGGACTATGTCCAACTTGCTTAGGTGTGTGACCCTGTAGGTTCACACGATACTGGAAATAAGTTACAACTCATTTGTCATAAGTGGTTTCTAGCAAAACATTACGACTACCCAGTATCACATGAATTGTCTGATCTCGATAATACAACTATCTTTAGAGTTAGCACAATATGATTTCAGGACATAATCCCAACACCAATGCCCTAAATCATCACAGTAGAAGCACTTTCTAACACCAGATGGGCCGGACTTGGGCTTATATGATGACACAGGCTTATCCTGATTCCAAATCTGGACGGCCCTGCCTCTACCCTTGTCAACACAAGATTTCTCAAATCTTTTATCCTTTATGATGTCTTGCTCTGCTGTTTTGAGCATCCCATGCAGCTCAGTCAACGTCTTCGTCAATTTATTCTTGATATAGCTTTTGATAAACTTATCATAACTAGACGGCAGTGACTGCAGAATAATGTCAGTGGCCAACTCTAAGCTGACTGGACATTCCAGTTTCCCCATGTTATCAATGTAACCCATCATTTTAATGACATGAGGACTCACTGGAGCATCCTTTGGTAGCTTGCCCCCAGTGAGAGACTTCACCATCTGGAATCTCTCAACTCGTGCCAGATCCTGAAACTTCAGTTTCAGGCTGGTGATCATCTCTATTGGCGACTCCATGTTCTCGTATTGACTCTTCAAGTCCGAGTTCATGGTAGCCAACATCAGACCACACACATCTACCACATCAACATAATGCTTATTCCAAGCATCATATACTGCATTCGAGCGATTGGTCCCAAGCCTTTCTGGAAGAGCTTTCTCAAGGACATAGTCCTTGCTCTCCTGCTTGAGGATTAATCTCAAATTGCGATACCAATCCAGGAAATTTGATCCATTTAACTTGTCCTTCTCAAGGACGGATCGTAACGAGAAAGTAGTTTTAGACATAGGCTGAAATTTTAATAAAAGAAAATTTTAGTTATGAAGCTCAGGAAATGAGAAATCTTATCTAATAAGAAAACTCGCATTATATTCAAACAATGTTTCCTCTATGAATATAATGATCCAAGACCCATACATCACTAAAATCTGAGTGGACGACTCGTCATCACCCAGAGTTTAGTTATCTAGGTAAGCAAACCATTGCTAATTGTACCCAGTACAATTCTTGGTCGCAGATAAGACAATCCATGTCATATCCACTCTGATGTCTCTGGGCCCAGAACTTCTGATAGCCTAGTCACGTAAACCAATCTCTTCAGTCTTGTGATCATTGACAGTCGCACTGCAAGTCTATCAATGATCACCTGCCTTACTCATGTAATTGTGGATACCAAGGACTCTAAGACTATCCAACAACGAAATGAGTCTTGACAGTAGAAAAGATTGGGTAAGACATCAAGGTCACTTGATATTTAGTTGAGGAAACGGAACATTTAAAAGGTTAGTAAATCAATCTCTTAGGTCATGTAATTGTTGATGTCAAGCACTGCAAGACCACCAACACTACTACCTGTCTTACTCATGTAATTGTGGACACCAAGCTCTTGGCAAGAGTATCACAACAACGAAATGAGTCTTGACAGTTGACCATACTGAATACTAATCTTTTATCTAATACACATCCAATGTGCATTCGATAGGTTTATAACACGTTTAACTTTTATTTTAATTAAGTTTTAATTGTTCTTATTTAAGAGGGTTAGGTCATTTGGTTCGGTTTTTCAATCATCTGGTTCAAAACCAAACGATTACGGTTCGCATCGTCTCCATGTGCATCGACTGACACACTTGGTCGACTCTTGATATGCAACCTTTACCAACCATATAACCGGTCTTAGAACAATTGCGATAACCGGTCCAATCTAATTGAACCGACTTATCCAATCAAACTGATCTTAACCAATCAAATCGGTTTATACCAATTGAGATAACTAATTCAATCCAATTAAATCAATTCATCCAAATTAAAACGATCTGATCTATTTTTAACCAAGCATGATAACCAGTTCAATCCAATTGAACTGATTAACCAATCGCAAGGCCTGTGTCGACCGACACTAAACCTGTGTCGATCGATACAGTAGGGTATAAGGGAATTTTAATCGAATTAAACCGACATAGCCATGCGAGATAACCGGTTCAATCCAATTGAACCGATCTATCCTTTCGCACAGCCTGTGTCGATCGATGCACCCAGTGTGTCGATCGACACAGTGCGATTTCTAAATCGAAACCCAAATTTACAATAGGCGAATTCGCGGTGCATCGACCGACACAAACTTGTGTCGATCGACACTATGCGAAAACACAAGTTCTTTTGCATTTTCGTGGTGCATCGACCGATACACCCAGTGCATCGATCGATGCTGTGCGAAAACCCTAAAATTTAATTACGCGTTTTCGCGATGCATCGACCGACACAGACTTGTGTCGATCGACACAATGCGAAAAACACAGGTTCATCGTTATTCAACAGAGTCTTAATCCGAGATTAAAGTCTTGAAAACGCGATTTAACAGGCTTTTAACTAATCAAATTCATCAGTATTCGATTTAAACGCCTTAGATTCAATAGACTAAACCCTAATAGCTCTGATACTACTGTTGGATCGCCTAGGATCTAGGGTTCGTTATAGTGAATCCTTACCTATAGATCTCATGTTTACCTTGAGATTTGGCAGCGGAATTGGGTCAGATAAACGAGATCTCTAGCACATCAAATGCTGCGCCTCTGCAGTAGTCCACACTCACACAAGCTGGAATCCAACGGGATGCTAGTGCGAGGATCACAGATCTTCTTGGGATTCCTGTGTTTCTCGAGGTGGCCGTCAAACTCAACGTTAGGTCTCAAATTCGTGACTCATATTAAATATATTGCCCCTTGAGAAGACCTAATTAATCCCTGGACCAAAACCACGATTAATTAAGTCACGAGCCGAAACACAAGTTTCGGTCCGTCCATTGTGTCGATCGACACACCTTTGGTGTCAATCGACACATCCTCTAAAACACAATACTCAATGTGTATCCAATACACATTGACCAGACCATTCACCAATGATCAATCCCTTATGAAGTACATCCAACTTGTTTAGGTGTGTGGCCCTGTAGGTCCACATAATACTAGCAATGAGTTACAACTCATAAGTCATAAGCGGCTTCAAGCAAAACATTATGACCACCTAGTATCACATGAATTGTCCGATCTCGACAATACAACTATCTTTAGAGTTAATACAATATGATTTCAGGACATAATCCCAACAAGAATTTGTTGAATGTATAGACGGATTTTGATATATGTGATGAAAAACTGAATTAGTACTGGGAATAATTTAGTGTTTTGTTGCTGGTTACAAATGGCTAAGGGAAGAAAGCAAATTGTCTATGAAACTGAAGGGAGCCTTGAGAATGTTAACCAATAGAATATTAACAAGGGGGAGAATCTGAATGTGGAGATTGCCTAGAATGTGGCTACTGAAGAAGTTGCCCGAGTTACTGAGGCTGCTCATTTTGCTGTGACTGCTTGTATGGCTGAGGCAGCCCGTGTTGCCGAGGCTACTCGTGTGGCTAAGGCTGCACGTAGTGCTAAGGCTGCTTGTAACGCGCTTCCAGGAGATATGAGTGCGATGATGGGAATGTTAACTCAAGTGTTGGATAGGGTTCCAGTTACGGGGGTGGACTAGTGCCTGAACCAATCCATAATGTGGTGGGTGAGGAAAATCAGTTGCCACCCTACCTAAAGATGTTGGAGAATCTGCGGAAAATCGGTACCAAGTACTTTTTTGGGTGGTAATGACCTGATGGAGGGAGAGTAATGGAGAAACCGACTGAAAAGAAACTTTGATTCCATCTGATTGTCTTGAACAATGCAAGAAGGACATTACAGTTCACCATCTGTAAAGTGATGCACACCTTTGGTGGCGTGGAGTGGCTGCTCAGATGGATTTACCAAAACTGCACCTTCCAGATATTCTTTGAGAAATTTCAGGCTAAGTACTTCCCGGAAGAGGCGTTTGATCGTTTTTTGAGTTTGATCGTGTCAATGCTGAGTTTCTGGAACTACAACATGAAAAGATGTCTGTTAGAGAGTACGAGGCTAAGTTCAACAGTCTCAAGGTCTTTGTTGGGCGTGACAATGAGAATGATAAAAATTAAGTTCGTCACTTCATGTGTGGTTTGAAGCTTGAGCTTCATAATCGTTGTACGGTTTGTAACTACGAAAGTGTTACTAAACTGATATAAAATGCAGCATTGTTAGAAGAGGGTATGAATGAGGAAGCCGAGTTGGCTGAAAACAAGTTAAAATCTCATATTTCCTTGCAGTTTAAGAGATATGGGAATACCGGTGGGCAGAACAAGGGTTGGTTGAAAGGCTTTAACTCAGGAAAGGCTGGTCGCAGTGTGTGTTCAATCTTGTAGGAACATGCATCAGGGTGCATGTTAGTATACTTCAGGAGCATGTCACCATTGTGGTATCTTGGACCATAAGGTATGTGACTTTCCTGAAAAGGATATAAGTGGAACGAATGTGAATGCAAAGGTGTGTTACAATTGTGGTGAAGTTGGACCCATCAGGCCGCATCGTCCACAACTGGGATAACAACAGACTGGGAAACATGCAAATGATGGCTCTACACCACCTTCTAAGAGGCAGAACTTTGCACCTCAAGTTTTCACGGGGGCTAATGAGGCCTCTTTGGAAGCGAGTACCTCTCGCCTAATCACTAGTTAGTACTGTTTATCCAATGCCCCAATATAATAATTTCTTTGTGAAATTGCATGCTTGTCGAAATTTCTATGCTCTTAGTATTCTATGTGAATGTGTAGTAACCCTAGTTATGGGTGGTGTGGCAACCTATGTTCTGTTTGACACCCGAGCAACTTATTTCTTCGTTAACCCGAGTATAATTCAGATTGGGCATATTCAAAAGGATCCTGAGGGAGAAGTTTGGATAGTTGAGGCAGCCGGATGCCAAGTTATGACCACTCACGAACGATCAGTAACATTGTTATGATGATCAGACCGGTGGATATGCTTGAGGATTTCATGATCTGTCGAGTGAGTTCATACAATATGATCCTTGGTATGGATTGGCTTGGGAAATTCAAGGAACACTTACTATCATAGAGGGTGAGTTCATTTCGGGACTGACGGCGGAGTCTTGACCTTCCAAGGCATCCAACCTAATGCAGGATGCTTGTTCATCTCGGCCTTGCAAGCAAAACAAATTCTAGAGAAGGGATGTGAAGCGTATCTGGCCGAGATCACTACGGTGGAAGTTGGGCTGGATGTTGAGCTAAGTGCAATTCTGGTAGTAAATGATTTCAAGGATGTGTTCAAGTCATTGACTGGATTACCACCAGCTCATTCTGATCCGTGCACAATCGAGCTTGAGCTTGGGATGGCTCATCTCCAAGGCTCCATATCTGATGGCTCCAGCAGAAATGGTCGAACTAAAAAAGAAGTTAAGCAAATTGATGGAAAAAGGGTTTGTGCGACCAAGAAGTTCACCTTGGGGCACACCAGTTCTATTTCTCAAGAAGAAAGATGGGAGTTTCAGACTTTCCATCGACTACCGTGGACTGAACATAGTGCAAGTGAGGAACAAGTACCCTCTTCCAAGAATACACGAGTTGTTGGACCAACTCAGAGGTGCTACTTGGTTCTCAAAGATCGATTTGGCTCAAGGTTATCATCAATTTACGATAGCTGAGCCGAATATTCAAAAGGCAACATTTAGGAAAAGGTATGAGCATTATGAGTTTGTGGTCATGCCTTTTGGATTGACCAATGCGCCTGCGACTTTTATGAAGCTAATGAACAACATGTTCACTGACTGGCTGGATGAATATGTAATCATCTTCATAGATGATATCATGGTTTACTCAAAGAATAAGGAAGAGCACGAGGACGATTATAAACGGAATGCGAGAACATCAATTGTTTTAAGCTCGATAAGTGCAGCTTTTGGCAAAGGGAGATTGGATTCTTAGGTCATGTGGTCTCAAATAAGGGAGTATTTGTGGATCCAAAAAACATCAAGGCAATTGCGGATTTGCCTGGTTGGATAAGGAGCTTTCTAGGATTAGTTGGATACTATCGACGGTTTGTTAAGGGATTTGCGAGTATGGCTTAGCCAATGACTCGAGTGACTGGGAAAGATGTGCAGTTCGTGTGGCCGTAGTGGTTTTTGCCTTGAAGATATATTGTTCTTATCTTTACGGTGGAAAAGTACATATCTTTACTGATCATAAGAGTCTAAAGTACATCTTCACTCAATTGGAACTGAATATGTGGCAAAGAAGATGTACGGAACTGGTTGCTGACTTTGATCTAGACATTACCTATCATCCAGGAAAGGAAAATCTAGTCTCAGATACTCTAAGCCGGAAGTAAGTGGTTGCGGCTTCAGAGAGTGTGGCTTCAAAAATGATATGGAAGGATTGATCAGCATGGTTACCTTGCGATGGTTGCATTGACTGAAGAACTTGAACAGTTGGGCTTGAGAGCAGATGATCAAGATGATCTCTTGACTCGTGTTCGACTAGCTCAAGAAAATGATGTAAATCTGATTAATATGTCCTAGAATGATAAGACATACTACAAGATTTTGAATAATGGGACAATCTTGGTGAATGGATTGGTTTGTGTCCCAAATAATAAGAAACTGAAAGAGGGAAGCTCACCACTCTAAGTTCTCTATACATCCGGGTTCTACAAAGATGTATCGTGATTTGAAGAGATACTATCATTGGGTTGGAGTGAAAAAAGATGTGGCGGATTGGGTTGCTGCCTAACTGACTTGTCAACTGGACAATGCAAAACATTAAGTTCCAAGCGAATTATTGCGGAGTTTACCGATTCCTGAGTGAAAGTGGAATATGATCACAATTGATTTTATTACTGGACTGCCACCACACAACAAGTATGATGCGATCTGGGAAATAGTGGACATGTTGACTAAGTGTGCTCACTTCTTACCGGTGCTTAAGCATGATAAGGCTGAGGCGTTGGCTGTGATTTATGTAGAGGAGATTCTTAAGTTACACGGGATGAATACGAGCAAAGTTTTAGACCGAGATGCGAAGTTTTCATCGACGTTCTGGAAGCTCCTACAATAGTAGTTTGAGACAGAGGTCCATATGAGTACTGCTTATCCCCTCAGACGGATGGTCAGTCTGAGCAAACAATCCAAATACTGGAGCACTTTTTATGAGCTTGTGTTCTGTATTGGGGTGGTAAGTGGGTACAATATCTGCCTTTGGCCGAATACCTCATACAACAATAGCTATCAGGCTAGCATTATAATGTATCCATTTGAGGCGTTGTATTGACGGCAGTGCCGAACTCCCATGTGTTGGACACAAGTGGGGGGAGCGGAGTATCTGTAGCCAAGACTTTGGTCATGCAACAAGTGAAAGATCCAACTGATTAAGGGAAATATAAATGTAGTTCGAAACCAACAGAAGCGCTACGCTGATAAATGCCAGAAGCATTTGGAATTTTCGGTCGGTGATCCTGTTTACTTAAAGACAGTCACTTACAAGGCTAAGGATCGAGCCACCTTGACTGGGAAATTGGCTCCGAGCTACATAGGTCCTTACAAGATTCTGGAAAGAGTTGGGCCAGTTTCCTATCGATTGGAGTTGCCGGAGTCTATGATAGCATTTCATAATGTATTCCTTGTTTCAATGCTAAGGAAATGCATTAACCCTGAGGACTATGTGATCGTAGAACCAACTCCAAATTTGTAGGAGAATTTAACTAACTTGGGAAAGCCGATTAAGATACTTGTGATCGCACATGCTCTTGATTAGACTCGATCAAAATACTAAATGCAAAACTAGTGTTTTCTAAACACCATGGGCCTTATCGCGAACTCGGTAACTTCCTCAAGAACAGCTAGATGCCTACAACTAGAACATCCAAGATTCCAAGACGTAAACACAAAGTACTTCGAATAGGACACTGTTGTCTGTCATTCGATGCTCGGTGATTCGGGCTACCCCTTTTTCATGATAGCCGGAGTTTCTATCAGGATCGGTCCTAGGAAATGACCTTGTTACTCCGAGCTCCAACATCTACCGGCGTCATCCGCGTAGGTTAACACTCGCCAGGTCCTAACCACGATAATACGTGAACTGACTGGCCTCCTGTCAGCACCCAACCACGAGGGTACGTGAACTAGCCGGGCTCACGCCTGACCACGAGGGTACATGAACTGAATGAGATCTCCCAAGGATCCAATCGGGAAGGAAGTACCAGAAAGTCTCACACACGACTCGTGGGATCTAACACATCCTAAGCAATCTTAACGGCAATAACAAACCCTACGACTTCTATGAAACCTATGTGGATTCATAAAGCCACTACGACATGCAATCATACTCAAAGATACTCGAAATCAGACCGATAAGGTTCACCAACACAAGGAAAATCCAAACGAAATACCCGAAACTATCCCGCAAGTCCTATCACCACTAAAATCATAACCCAACCCGAACTATCCAGCCCACTCGGCATATGTAACCATAACCTAACTGGCCCAACACCAGATTAGGTAACAACACCGGCAACCACTTTTGAAGCAGAAGCTGCAGTCGCGAGGGAGTGATGCCACTATGCTGAGTGGAGGAAAAATTCTTTTGACATAAATCTTGTATAATGTGGTTAAGATATGGTGATCATAACACTGCAATTTTAATCGTGTATAAAAAAACTCGGAGCTCATATAATGCTATTCAGAAGATCATTAATGAAGATCGAGAAGAGATCACTGATCCTCATGAAGTTAAAACATAATCTGTAGCATACTAAAAACTGTTTTTGACTAATACGGGAGTCAAAATGGGAAGTGAAGAAGGAATATAGAAAAACTTATTCAATTTTGGCATACGGCTGAAATGGCAAATAGTCTAAACCATGAGGTCTCAAAAGAAGACATAAAGAATGTAGATTCATTAATTCCTTCAACTAAATCTCCCAGACCAGACGACTATACGAAAGAGTTCTTTATTTCAACTTGGGGGATCATTGGTACCAATTTTGTCATGAGAATACAATTGTTCTTTTTGAACGGTTTTATGCCAAGAGTAAATGCCACTGCTCTCACCCTCATCCCAAAGAAGGTGGATGTTCAAAACATGAAGGATTACATGACAATAGCATGTTGTAAAACAATATACAAAGTCATTTTGAAAGTTCTTGCTAAGCGTTTGAAAACTCTTCTCTCAGATGCAATGCTTCTAAATCAAAGCGCCTTCATTAAGGTTCGCCTCCTTCTGGAAAATGTCCTCCTAGAAACGTAATTAGTTAAGGGTTACCATAAAGATAAGATCCCCTCTAGATGTGCTTTCATGATAAACATCTGAAAGGCTTTTAATAGGGTAGAATTATATTTCATCATAGAAACCATGACGGAGATGGGGATACCTGATATTTTCATATTCTGGATCCATAGGTGTATCTTGACAGCTTCGTTCATGGTTTGTATTATTGGGGAACTTGAAGGTTCTTTCAAGAGTACTCGAGGGTTGAAACATGGTTGCGCTTTATCACCGATTATGTTTTTCCTAGGCATTAATGTGCTATCTCATCGGTTAATAAGAAAGCAAAGGACACCGAGTTCGGGTATCATCCCAAGTGCAAGGAAGTCGATTTTATTCATTTAAGCTTTGCGGATGATATGACCATCTTCATGGATGGTAAAGCCGATTCTCTTAGCGGGATTGTGGAGGTTTTAAAAGAATTCATAAACTATTTTGGCATGGGCATCAATATGACTAAATCCGCTCTATATATGACGCACCATGAACTGCAAGAAAAGTCACACACCTTGGTATAATGATAGAACAACTTCCCATCAAGAAAAGTAAGGAATGTAATCATATATTGTAATATAAGGTTCTCTCATTCCCGAGAAGACTTCAGCTCATTAAATAAGTTGTATTGAGTATCAAAAGATTCTGGAGTTCAGCTTTCAGATTACCTAAGAAATGCTTTGAGGTAATACAGTTTTTTATGGTCAAGATCTCCTCATGAAACACATAAGGCTAAGGTTTCTTGGTGTATCTTTGTGTGCCAAAGAAAGAAGGTAGTTTGAGACGGCGACGAATAAAAGACGCCTCAAAAATCTTCCCTTTAAAACTGATTTGTAGGATATTTGAAAACTGAGGTTAACTATGGGTTTCTTGGATGAAAAGTACCTTCTCCGGCAAACATATTTTTGGGATATTTCGGCCAAAACAACTAGAGGTTCTTGGATTTGGAAGAAGTCATTACAGCTGCGAACACTAAATGACCCTTCCTCAAATCAGAGGTGAAGAATAGAGAATAGAATTTCTTCTAGTTTAACCAATGGCTAGATATTGGACCTTTGATTCATCTCACAGGTGATACTGGCAGTCGGATTCTAGGAATTCACTGCAACGCTATTATGGCAGACGAAGTGGAAAACGGAGAATGGAAAATAAGAAGAAGTCGAGGCAGTAAACTCCAATACATGATGCATACAATATTACATGCACATCCGCCGACGCCTGAGACATGTGAAGATCGTTTCATGTGGAAACATGGACCTAGGAAATATCTCGCTGCATTCTGTGCAAAACAGACTTGGGAGCATATTAGAACGGTTAAGCCATCAGTTCACTGGTGGAGACTGGTTTGGTTTCCACAGTGCATTCCTAGTCAAGCATTCATCGTCTGGCTAGCTATCCAGAATTGTTTGGCTACATGGATGAGACAATGGTGTCAGCCTCAGACTCAGACCTGTTTACTATGTGTAAAATTAAAGGAAACTTGAGATCATCTCTTTAACACCCATCTCCGGCTAACCGGAGACGCGGCATTAGGGCACCCGTTGAACCCATTTCGGTCCAACCGGGACAACTTCACAACTGGTTCCAGGAACCAGGCGCTTTCTTCATATTCAAATCCACCAAGACCTCACACGATCGATCAATACTGCATCCGGACCTGCAAGAAAACGGGACATAGAAAGGGGAAGAGGATTGAGTAATTGTTTCAAACAAATTACCCAGCAAGGGAGGATTTAAGGAACCCGCAATCCTGGCTTATGCCATTCAATTACGACTCACAAGTCTTAGGCTAATATCACCTTGAAATCACGCCTGAAGGCTTCACCATACAATTATATGTCCAAAACGTACTACATGCACCACATCCCTCGCACTTTGGACTCCTACAGCTCGAAGCTAAAACAACAACGACCCGAAGGCCTAACTCTCGGCCCGCGGCCACACTTGGGGGGCTCGCCAAAACCCCATTCCGACGATACAAAGGCGCGTACCCAACCTCGTTATACGCATGTGATATATCATAGTTTTTCTAGGTTTTCAACCATGATATAATTGTATATATTGAGTCTTTAACCTGGTTTTTCGAGTCTATCGAGTCCTTTACAGGTAAGCTTGCGTTTGGAGCGAAGAGCGGAGTTTTGGGACGTTTTTGGTGATTTATGCAACGAGCTGAAGTGAGAGTCTTGACCACGAGGTGATGTCGACCGATACTTACATTAGTGTCAGTCGACACTGAGGGCGACAGAGACTTATGCGCCGGTTGAAGACATCTTTTGAAGAATTGCAAAGTTACCCCAGAAGTTTCCTAATTCTAATTCAGCCCAAGAACGTGTTTAGTGGTTTTTAATTAGGTTTTTGAGAGCAGTAACTCTCATCTTGTTCTTTGTTCTTGCTTTGTTCTGGAGATTGATAGATTTTAGCTTGGGGTTGTTCTTGCTAC
This sequence comes from Orychophragmus violaceus, assembly GCA_030180135.1. Classification (NCBI taxonomy): domain Eukaryota; kingdom Viridiplantae; phylum Streptophyta; class Magnoliopsida; order Brassicales; family Brassicaceae; genus Orychophragmus; species Orychophragmus violaceus. The sequence continues at coordinate 90,354,634 of CM058239.1, read as the reverse complement.
TTGTAACCTGTGAGAGAAGGATTTCGAACCCCTGTTTTTATTTATTCAGTCTTATTTTCTATTCATGCATGTGTTGTTCATTTGATATCATGTCTGAGTAGTAACCTTAGTTAGATTTATGGATTCTCATAGGGATTTCATGCTTTGTTAGATCATTTAATGATTAGGATTCTAAATCTATCTGTTCATCACCTAAGTTGAGATTAATACTAAATTCTGGACTGATCACCTAGAGTTTAGATCTTAGATTGTTAATTTGGCACGAGAGTGTGAATTATAATCTGAAAGAACTTAGTGTGAACAATTTGACTAGATGCAAAGAGATTTGGTTTAAAATAATTGTGAACTTAAGAACTTGCTATTAATGCTTGTCTAGAAATCTAAGATTGCAAAGAGATTTGAATCGTTAGGTTGCTAGACATAGATAGTAATTGCAGCAAGAGTTGAATTATTATATACTGTGATTCTAGTTCCTGAACCTGTGCTTAACCTGAATCCTGATTAGCTAAGTGTCTACATTGCATGATTTCCTAAGAACACCCTGAGTCTAGCGCTTTTCTCCCATTGAAACAAACCTTCAATTTACTTGCATTGTCTTCTTTTTTCTCTTGATTTATTTAGCTAAGTTTGAAAGCATATAATCTATTGCGTGAAACTTGAGTCCTTGTGGATACGATACTCTTTATACTACAATCACATAATTGTGCACTTACAGTAGAATAGGGATATTTCTTGACCTATCAGCATGCTCGACACAACACCTTTTCGGGGGCCCTACCACAACACTAATTCATTCATATCCTTCACGCACAAACAACATTTTTGGTTTAAGCGATAACCTAGCATTTCTACGTTCTCAAGCAATCACATTGGGACTCTACTAGACCTACACTACCTAGGAAAGACGGCATTAACAAAGGACTATCGTCCGGAATCGAATGAAGTAAGGGAAGATCACAATCGGTCCTCACCGTGGCCAAAGAAGGGGCAAAAGCATAATTTAGGATTCTCATTGGCACGAATGGACATCGGATCGGGAAATAGGACGGAAAATAAGTAAATTAGGCTTTCGTTTCTTTCGAATCGGACTTAGGACAGACAAGTTATGGCTACATGAAATTTGTTTGACTGAAAGTCAACGGTTAGGTCAAAGTCAACCGGTTGACCCGGTCAACCCAGACCCAAACCCAAACTCAGAATGAACCAGGCCCAATCCATAACCGGCCCAGTTGACTAAACCAATCCTAACCAACTAAACCAGAATAAAATTGGATTGAACATAAATCGAACTAAACTTGATTGGGAAAAGAAAACCGAAATCGAATTAAACCGGATTGGGAAAAAGAAAACCAAAATCAAATTAAGCCGGATTGGGAAAAGAAAACCAAACCAGCCTAAACCGGCCGAACCGGTCAGCGGTCAATGGCGGCGGTGGTCAACGGTCAACGACGGATCTCCAGCGATCGACGCCGGCCCGTGGCGGCAGCGCGTGGGCAACTCTGGCGGCGCGTGGCTGAGCATGGATCTCACCCGCCCGACTCCTCTCCGGCGCGTGCAGTGGGCGTCTCCGGCTTCGTCTCGTCGCGCTGGTCACGATGGTGGGCTCGGTTTCTCAGGACTCAGGGTGTTTCAAAAGTTATGGCAAAAACAAAACGTTTTCTCTTGGAAAGACTTAGATCTAGGGTCTTGGAAGTTACCTGGTGAGGGGGAGAAGAGGAAAACATGGTGATGGCTTGCTAGGGCTTCGCACGGCTCGGGATCTTGACAGGGCTTCGCCGAAAAGTGTTTAGAATGAGCTTTTCTGTGGAAAGAAGCTACTACTTATAAGAAAAAGAAGAGGAGGCCTAGAGTTTTCAGAATAGGAAGGTGGACTTTTGGGCTCTGGTTTGGACTCTCTCTTATTCTCTCAAAAAAAATTAATTGGGCAGGTTTGGATATGTTACAATCTCTACTTCACATGTCCTTTCACTTATACGGTCTAGAATATGCTAAGCTCAAGATTACTCAGAAATAGAATCCATCCGTATTGGACACTAACGACCACGAAAATCATTTCAAACAAACTCTTCAAGACTGACCAAACTTTAATTAAGATGGCTTTCCAAGCCACTATTTATTGGATTTGGCGCAAGAGAAATGTTCGGAGGCATCTTCCGAAACCGAGCTCAAACTCTCATCTCATATCAAGCTAACCATTCATAATGATCTACACAGCCGGCTAAAACCCCTGCAAAATCATATTAACGGGGAAGAAGACAACATGATCCAACAGTGGTGTGAAGCTCTCCTACTTCCTCGTCAAACTTGAAGAAGAAGAAGAAGTCTTTGCTCTGTTTTTTTTTTTTTGCTTTGAAAATCGAATGGGCTGGTTTTCTCTGTATTAACATTCTTTGAACATTTATTGGTCAATGATTAAGAACAAAAGTTTGTAAAACTCTTTTCTTTTTGTTAATAAATAAATTTAACATTTCAACAAAAATGCTTCTATGAATGTTGTCATAAAGACTTATTAAGAAATTTTGTTATATTGGGTAGATCACATCTAAATGAAAAGTTCAAAAATGTTCAAAACTAGCTTAAGCTCACCATGAAGTTTTAAGATATCTTTTTTCGAGAAAATTTATCGGACAGTCTTATACGGGTGGTTGCAGCGTCAACCAAAAAAGTAATTTCCAGTGGAGTACATTCCATATATTGGGGATAAGAAAGTATCTTTGTCGGGAGGAACATAAGATCGTTTAGGCCCGTTCTAGTGAGATTAAAATTTCAAAAGGTGTGCAAGGTTTAAGTGAGGGTGTCATCTCCGAAAATTGAGGTTCATGTCTCCTGGTAAATGTTTCTGTTAGATTGGGAGCACATAAAAAGTATGGCTAGAACTTTTCTTTTTATCTTAAGTATATTCAAGAGAGTATATGGGCGTTATAATCTTCTCTCCTCTTACCTTTCTCCAAAGATCCCATTTCAATTTTACAGAAGAAATCTCGTGAACTTTCCATGAGTTGACTCTCACATCCTTGTCACATATGTAATGTTTCATCGTTTTGGGTAATCACACAAAAGGTTGGTGGGGCTTTTCTATAGCCGAGATCGGGGAGCTTATGTCTGCTATGGTTGACGAGCTCCCAACAGATGTGCTGCACGTATAGTACCTGGGGGTATCCCGAGCCTATGGAGGGGCTCGGACTAATCCCCAAGGGGAGGTGTAGTCCATAGATATTACTTTCCATGAGTTGACTCTCACATCCTTGTCACATATGTAATGTTTCATCGTTTTGGGTAATCACACAGAAAGTTGGTGGGGCATTTCTATAGCAGAGATCGGGGAGCTTCTGTCTGCTATGGTTGATGAGCTTCCAACAGATGTGCTGCACGTATAGTACTGCTACACTAAACCAGTCCCGCCAAGCTTCTACCATCTACGTGGCCGACATGAATTGGTTCACGTAAAATTGTTCCAACATTGTTTTAGTTTTGATATTTATGTTGAAGGAAGGCTTCAGAAGGAGGATGTTGATAGGTAGAGGAAGTGACATGGTGACGAGGTGTGCATAGATCATTCGTATAGTTAGGAAATAGCTCGGCAGATTGAAAGATCAATATATCATCCTAAGAGACGATGTATTTTGTTGACTGATTATGTCGGGATACAGTGCTATTGTGTCGGAAAAAAAATTAAATTGAAGATACAAAGACAAAACAAAGAGCCAGAACGATGATTGTATTGGCAGGGTAAATCGCGCATCATCTCTGTTAATAGCACCTTGGTAATCGTCGCTTTTTCTACTATAAATATGGCCCTCCCTTCTTGTTCCTTCAGTCACTCAGTGGTCCTTAAAATAAAATTCCCTTTTGTCATTCACCCTCACGGGCGGTTTTCCTTCTACTTTATTTTTGTTTGCCGTCGCTCTTCTGACGTGTTCTCTCTGCAGATTTATATCGTTCCTCTGAGTTTCCAGTCCTGTTTGGGGCATTTGTTGCCGGTCGTGTTTAGGGCTTTTGCTTACGGCTGTATACCTTTCCTTTCTCCTTTTTTTGTTCTGCTCTCCTCTTCTTTTTGTGAAAAGTTCTCTTTTCTCGTACTTTCATGAGTTGCGTGTATCGCTACAAAATAGGTTAGAATCCTTAGGGGTTGGCAATCTGGAGAAATAGAAGCAGACTTCCTTGGGTGAGAAATGCATACCTAGACCGATTATTGGTGTGCCAGATCCAAGACCACAACTATGCTCGGTCATGTGTTATGTTGTTTTTGAACCGTCAAGGAAGTTTATTGTGAGGATTTCAAGTTGTATTTCGCTTTTTCCAGAAATTGGCTAAAATTTTTCTTTTGAGGTGTTTTCTTATTTTGTACGGGGGATGTTCCGACATGTCGATATTGAGCACAATCTGTGAGTACGTCTTTCACTTGGTTGTTATAGTAGTGATACTTATGCTCTCGTCGAGGAGGTTCCTATTTGGATTTGGTTGGCATAATTGTATTGGTGCGAGCAGGGCTTTGCTTTACCATTTTGAACTTTGGGTCAGTGATGGATTCGCGGGATGGGCCCTAATTAGTTATCCACCAGATCTAGAGCTTAATGCAGGATTATGCCCTAGAGCTTGGATTATTTCACAAGGATTGACCCACTTTTATTCCACTGAACGTAAGTTTTTCAGGCTTGTTGTTTGGGGGTATAGATTATTTCACCACTGCATCTGTGGAGATCGGGTGAAATGCATAACTGGACATGAAGTGTGATTGATCGGGTTGATATTCCAAATTGTTAACGATTTATCTCCTGATTTTCCCACAAAAGCATTTCTAATATAATTATAGATTTTCCTTATAAAGGCTGCAAACGTACTCTTTAACATGATCAAACCATTTGTTGTTCGGACTTATGGAGAGCTCAAAGAGCACCCAGTTTTTTATATATTGAGTTAATAGTAGTACTGTTTTAAATGTGTTAAGTTCCATAGCGTATGATTGGGTATACTACCATCGTCAATAGTTTGTACACTCTGGGCTTGACTATTTTGGATACTTGGTATGGTTTTTCCCAGTTAGGACCGAGCTTCCCTATCTTCCACTCTAACATGTTTTCGAACAACTTTCTCAGGATGAGATCTACTTTGGTGAAGTGTCTTCCTTTGGATTTTTAGTTTTAGTGATGGGACGCATGTTGTTGGTAATTTTTGAGAAGGGTGTGGCCCGATAGATCGGGGGGGGGGGGTATGAAGCGACCATAGTTCTCCATCTAGTTAATCCGTCCATGCTCCCCTTCTTTTCTTCTAGTTTATGTTTGTTCGTGGCTTCTGCTTGTCTATTCCTTGTGGATGCCTCAGAGTTGACTTGCTTAGTCTGATGTTCTATTTTCCACAGAATCCTTCGAATATGTTGGAAGTGAACAGGGTATCATTGTTGGTAACAACCTCGTACGACAAATCGTGTTGATAGATGATATGCTTCCAAACAAATTTATGTACGTCAGTTTCTTTTATATTTGCGCAGGAATCAACCTCGACCCATTTTGTGAAGTAATCCATCATTATAAATAAAAATGCTTTTTCCACACGCTCACTAAAAGGACCAAGACGTCCATGACCCATCTCATAAAAGGATAGCGAAATATCTGTAATATCGTCATGAGAGACATTTTTTAATTGATAGATAATGTCACGATAAAGTGCTCTTGTGTCGGGATAAAGTAAAAATAAACTAAAGATACAAAGACAAAATAAAGAGACGAAACAAGGATCAGGTTAGTTGAGCGAAATTGAAAGCTCGAAACCTTTTCTAAGAATCTCTCTCTCTCGCTACACGTAAGAATTCGTTGTCTCTTCATTAATGTAGGGATCTTTGTATTTATAATGCCTTCCTTCCTTGATTTTTTTTCCAGATCGTTGCTCGGCTACTAGATGTTCTCTACTACACTTCTTGTAGTCTGCGGCGGAGGATATCATTGTGTACCTTCCTTAAATCTTGTACAGGGCAGGTCGGCGATAGACCATCATAACACTGCTCCTACACTCTGCTACTATCAAACGAATACTGTCATTTTCCTAATAATTTTGGGAAGTACGTAAATTGCCTCTGACTTCGCGTGCCGAAAGATTACGATGGACTTGATTGTCTTCTTCTGCTGAATTTCTAGTAGATCGAACTGATATAAAGTGTTCGACCTACCACCAACAATTTATATATGCAAATATAACATGAGGTCCGGGTTCGATTCCCCCCCTCCCCTCATGCGGAAACTAACATGCGTCCTCTGGACACCTAACGTGGGCACTGGGCCAAAGGTCCAGGGAAAACCCTCCCAGGTGAAACTGGCCTGCGGCCTGACTGGGCCCAGAAGATTAGTCTAGACTGTTTGGTCTGGGATCTACTCCTGGATTATAAAAAAAATATATAACATGAGTTTTTTTGAGTTAGTACATGATGATAATAGTATATGACATATAAAATCTTATTTAATAGAGTCATACTCTCCAAAACACAATTTACCAGAGGTTGTCACGTATTAGTTAATTTTTAATGTTTATTTTTATTCAATCTCAACCAATTCATATTCTTATTTGTTTTTATTCTTTGACTAAATATATATATATATATATATTTTTTTTTCAAAATAATATCTCATTTTACAATAAATAATATAAGATGTTACTGGAGATAAATTTTTAAAATGTTTTCCAATATTATAAGTAGGCTTTTTAGGCCATCTAATATTTAATCATACATAGTAATATTTTCTGTTTTTTTATTGTGAAATTTATTCTAACTAGTATAAATCTTTAGACTAATTACTAACTTAGTATTCATAATCCTAAGTTTACTAACTTAGTGTTAAAGAGGTGTAAATGACATAATTGTCCATTTCAATATACTTACAAGTTATAATACTTTTACCTAAAAAATCTTTAAAAATAAAAATATAAAACTTTATTTAATATAAAATTCGATTTAAAAAAAGGAAACAAAGAATATTTCCGTTTTAGAAAGAAAATAATATTTCTATTTTTGAAATAATCATATAATTTAATTGCCTTAAATAAATATTTTCGAAAAACCATAAAATCAATTTAAATTATTCTAAATATTTAAAAATACCTATATAAATAATTAGTTTATAAATTTTATTAATTCAAAATACTTACATAAATAATTAGTTATAAATTTTTGGGATTTTTAAATTGAAATTTCAAAAATAAATTTTGAAAACTATTAACCTACTTATTTTCTAACGATATTATATTTTAAAAGTTTCAGAAATCATTTTTTTCTATAGTCATAAGTTTATTTTAAATTTAAAATTAGTGTTAAACATTAATTAAGGAAATACAAACAAATCTGCTAATAAAAAAATTAATTCTAAAATGTCACGTCAGTAAATTTGAAAAATCTGTAGAAACTTAAAATAAATCTGTAACAAATGAAATAAATCTGTAATACTATAAGACTTGTTTTGTAATTTTTTTAACTCTTTCGTCTTTGTTACGGAGTTTCCTAAATCTGCACAAATGCAAAAAATCAGTAACACTGAAAATAAAATCTGTAATTTAAATCCGCGTTATTGAAAAAACTGCAAAATCATATAAAAGCTTCAACACTAGCCAAAAATCTACAATTAAAATCTGCAAAAATTTAAAAAATCTGTAACAAATTAAACAAATCTGTAACACTACGTACTACTTTAGTAATAAAAAAGCAACAATAGTCTTTGTTGTGGATTAATATTTAATCCGCAACAAAGAAAAAAAATCTGTCACACGTAAATTTAAATATGCACCCATAAATCTGTAAATTTCCTAAACAAATCCGCAACCACAAAATCTTCAACACAAGGATGCAGATTTAAATTCCTAGGGAAGGTGACAATTTCGTAAATAAGTAATTTTTTTTACATGGAAAAAAACATTAATGTCAATTCTTTAATTATTTTTTTCTTTCCAAATGGTTATGTGGGTACTTTAGACAATAAAATATAGAAAAAGAATGTCAAAAGATTAGTACTAGCCTAGTAATTGCTCTATTTTTATACTAGATAAATAAATTACCCTTTTTTATTTAGGTAAAATTTAAACTTATATTACCACTCTTGAAAATATTTACATACAATGGGGTCTAGATAAATGAGTAAAAACCGAGCAGGTTATTCAATGACCAAAAACAAAACAATAATCGACCAAGAATGTAGAATTCATGGACGCGTCAAAGGCGAGCATATGCCTCATGATCAACAGCTCTTGTGCCCAACCACTTCTGGAATAGCTGCTGTAACAGAGGGTTGTCACGATAGTTCAACGACGTGTTCCCGTTTCGTATCGTCTGGTCAATGAGCCTTGCAAGAACCGAGTATGGGCTAGGTGTACATTGATGGATACGACCATTCCTTTATCTCCAAACATATAAATCATCGTTTGAAGAGCCAGCCTTATCAAGATGAAAGATAGCTTGTCGAAACGGCGAGATAGAAAGATTATGATTGTTTCCGACCAATCCGGATTTGCCGGACCATCCAATAAGTTACCACAAAATTCATTCCATATGGAAAAGTCATAAGGGCAGGCGAAAAATAAGTGGTCCCTTTTCATTCATCTCCCCATAGAGCAAACAAGATTGCTGTACTCTCCAAACTCTCATCCTATCTCATGTGGATAAACGCTTCTTAAAAGCAAGCCACGCAACGAAAGCATACCTTGGGATCCCTTGTTATAACCACACTAGCTTAGCCCATGGAATTTTTTCATGATGTGTACGAATTTGGTTCCATGTTTGTTTTGAAGAGAAGCTCGGCTTATATACATCCTGATCATGTCTACAGTAGCACATCATTTCCAGCATGAATTGATGGTGGATTAATCCGATAAACCGCATCTATAATTACATTAGCCATAAGGGACCGAGAATGTCTTAGTCGCCATTCATCTCCTCTCACAATATCACAAACCATGTCCCATCTTCTAACTCCCAGTTGTTGGGTGCCTGCCTCACCAATTAAATCAATAAGTTTCCCCAATGGAATCCATGAATCAGACCAAAAGAAAATGGACTCTCCATTATAAACTTCCCATCTTAGAAAACCCCACACCAATGGTCGTAACTTCAATAGTATATGCCATATCCATGAGTCTCTACTATTTGACGATACATCCCAAAACGAACCCTCCCGAATTAAGTGAGAGTGGACCCAATCAATGCAGAGATATTTCGACTTGGATAAGAGACACCATATCAGACTGAGACTGTAACACATTGCGACATCAGTGAGTTTGCGTATACCTAAACCACCTTCGATCTTTGGAGTACATATATCATTTCAAACTACTTTTGCACCACCGTTAACTAGAGGGTTACCCTTCCATAAGAATGCGCATCACATAATTTCTATTTACATTAAGCACTTCTTTGGTAGTCGGAAGGCCGCAGACCAGAAGGAAGTGATGCCCGAGATAACAGATAGTAGCAACTGTAAACGACCTGGAAACGACAAACTTCTCGCAGCCCAGCTCAACATACGGGACTGAATTCGATCCATTAAAGGTTCATAATCTGATTTAGTAATGCTTCTAGGCGTTAGAGGTAGGCCCATATATCGAATAGGAAGCGTTTCAATGCGTAGAACCAGGATTGCAGCAGTCAATTCCAAATTCGCCTTATCCACCCCTGGAACAAACAATGAAGTCTTTGATGGGTTTATGGCTAGCCCGAAGATCAGGCAAAAATCAGAGAAAACCTTCAGTACACCAGCAAACGATGAGGCCAATCCATCAGTCAAAATAATGATATCATCCGCAAAACTTAAATGAGTCAAGTTTAGCTTAGAGAAAAGTGGATGATGACCAAACTTCCCTAGTCTTGCTGCAGAATTTAGCATAGTCGATAAAACATTGTTCACAATCACATATAGGTAAGGAGATAGCGCACAACCTTGACGAATACCTCAAGCACTTAGAAAGAAACCTCCTAGCTCGTTGTTAACTGAAACTAAGAAACCCACTGTGGATATACAAGTGTAAATCCACTTGACAAAGATTAGTGGAAAACCCATTGCTTCAAGTATTTTTCGGATGAAGGACCATTGAACAGAATCAAATGCCTTTGCAATGTCCACCTTCAAGGCACACCGGGTAGGGCCATTTTGTTTGTCATAGTCCATACAAACTTCAGTAGCTAATAGGACATTTTCAAGCCGGAGTCGACCTTTGACGAAAGCACATTGATTCAATTCAATCGCCATTGGCAATGTCTTCTTGAGCTTGTTTGCTAGCAATTTTGAAATGACCTTATATAAAACATTGCAGCAAGCTATAGGTATGTAGTTTGTTATCATCTCTGCATTGTCGTGCTTCGGAATCAACGTAAGAATAGTCACATCGACTGATATCGGCAAAAGTCCATACATAAAGAAAGATTGAACCGCCGTTACCAAATCATCGCCTACAATGGCCCATGTCTCCTTATAAAACTCCACCAGAAAACCGTCTGGACCCGGAGCTTAATTACTCGGAAGATGAAAGACTACTTTCGGAATCTCCTCACGTGTGATCGGTAGGATAAGTTCAATGCACATTGTGAGAGTCGGAACTCGCACTCTCAAAACTTGTAGAGCTGATATGAGATGGAGATGCGTGATGGTTAGGTGGCCGTGAGAGAGATGGATGAGTGGGTCGAAGCGGCTGGCCGAAGGCACTCTCAGCTTGGTCAATGGGTGGTCGAGGGTGGTTTAAGAACTAGTGAACTTTAAGAACACTTCAGATAATCGAAACAGCAAGCAAAAGCCAAGAGATTCACTCTTCCAAGGGGGAGCCGCGCGAGGAGAGAGAGATCGAGAAACCTTAGGGTTTTCTTGGTTTAAACTTACTTGACTGCTCATAAAACTCAAAAAGAGTTTAAGTAACTACAACTGAAAGTATATGTGCCAGAAACAATAGGGCCATCGAAACAAAAAAAAATAAGGGAAAGAAGACTTAAAAACGAGAAAGGAAAGTCTTGGTCGAAAATTGAAAAACTGATTGGCCTGTCTCTCTAACGAACGTGCCTCGGATCACCTCGTTAGAAAACCTATTTGGGACGAAACCTCACAAGGGAAAATGAGTATGATCCTTAGTCCAGAGGAAGACCGGTCGATGGATCGTCTGACTCTATACAGAAGATCATGGTCGGTCCGATCTGTTGGAATTGTGTCCAGCAATCTCTGTACTGTCTCTATAAAGTAAGAGTATGTGATAGGTGTAGTTTTAACCCTATACTAACTGCAAGTGCACAGTGATGTAGTTGTAGTACTTAGGGTATCGAATCCACAGGGACTCTGGTCAACGATAGATAAAAACAGAAGTGATTAAACTAGGAGAAAGGAAAGATGATTAAACTAAAAGCAGAGCAGAAAAGTAAATCAGTAGCAGGCGAGTTTTGTGAGCAAGGAAGCGAAGCGTTAGGTTTCAGGAGTTCTCAGGAAATCAGGAACGCAAGCAATCAATCACTCTAGATCTAATCAATAACTGTTCTAGAACTCAAACACTGATATAGAATTAACCAAATTCCTTTGCGATAATTCTCTAAGTCTAAGTGCAGCAAACCAAACTTTCGTTTGCGAGAACTAACAGATTAAACTAGCATTAATTCCAGGTTTGATATGTTCACAATTAACCTAGACCAAACTTCCGTTTGCGAGCAGTTTAATTGCTTATCTAAATTCTTTCTAGTTAAATTAACCAACTTCCGCTGAATTAATCAACCTAATATCATAACTCTGATTAGCTACTTCAGATTAAGCATTAAGAGCAACTTAGATAAAGAACTAGCAGATATAAATCTCTACAGATTGATTTAAACTATAATTCTCTGAAATCCCTAATGAGAATCCTTCAACCTAACAGGTAAACTACTCAGACATGTTCATCGAAACAGAAAACATCTTAAGTAGAAAACCAAATAATATAAAATCAAATAAAGAACTGGGGTTCGAAATCCTCTCTCTTTCGAGAGCAAGATCAGCCCCTAAGGCTCTCTGAAAATAAAATAAGACTTAATGAAAGCGTTGCCTAAACAATGGCTTAAAAACCCTAATATATTGGTCTAAAGTCGGCTGGGGGCCTTTTTGCAAGTCTGGGAAGTTTCTGGGCAAAAACTGTAATTTCTGGAAAATGCAGATTTTTGGGCTCAGAACTGCAACGACAGTTGCACAGACTGCAACGATCGTTGCACTGCGAAAACGCAGCCAGTGAACTCTGTGAAATCTCTAAGTAGTGCAGAATTGCTTCAAATGCTCCCAAAACGTCCAATTAGGCTCCAAACGTGTCTAGACCTGTAAACATACTAAAAAGAACACAAAAGACACTAAAAAGACATCTATATCATGGCATAAAATGGGTAAAAACCATGATATATCAACTCCCCCACACTTAGCTCTTGCTTGTCCTCAAGCAAGTAAAGAACCAAAGCATAAGAAAAGAAGTTTGAAAACTCAGAAACTCATTTCGTCCTAGGAACTTTCACAATCACATTCACTTAGTAAGCCACTGAAAACATCCCTACAGAACTCAAGACCACAATATACTTCCCCCACACTTAGCAACTGTCCCAAGTAAACTCCACAATCACATTCAAGCATTCAAATTCTCCCTACTGACTTCTGCAAGTATTTAAGTGCGGTCTCACCTAAGGATTATCGATCAAAGGGCACATGGATTCTTACCTTATCAGCTCTAGACCACCATACTATCTTTCTCTAGTCCCTTTCTTCTCTTTCCCTTCTTTAACAACTGATTTTTCCCCACTGGGTATCATTTTATTTTTTTTATCAGTGTTCTTCCCGTTATGGGGTGTACTTTGGACACATTCCATGGATCGCACAGGAGGTAATAGGGGTCTCTACCACTCCTGTGACCACTTCGGAGTTACTAACTCATCCTCAGTTTACTATCTTTTTTTTTTTTTTTTTTTAATGGAAGGGGAGAAGGGAACTAAATAGGACAGGTTTACAGGCTGTGTCAGAACTAACAAGGGAATCCGACACAAAGTATACCAAGCCCTTAGGTGAGAAATCTAAGTCAGTATTAAGGTTGAAGTCAGTAAAAGGATCCTCTGATACCTGAAGTGATGTGGGTGTCCTCAGTAGGCTGATCTGTGTCTGGGTTTTCTAACAGTCATAGAGGCTCTGCAAGTCTGTCCAATGGTCACTTAGTTCCTGTTCAAGCGAAAAGTTTCCTCGAAAAATCATAGTTTCATACAAATTTTGACTCAATAAAACAAATTTTGAAAAACTAAGAAAACAAAAGCGTGCGTCAGTAGCTTCCTCCCCCACACTTAAACTACACTGTCCCCAGTGTAATCGAAGCATGAGCTCGGTGAAAGAATAATCAAATTGAAGAACAAACCGAAAAGTTGCAGAATACTTACCTGTCGTCGCCCTGCGTCGATCGATGCCCAAGGGTGTCGATCGATGCAAGGCGATTATCGCTCGCGGTTATGTAGATAACCGATGTCTGAACCGCAATCAGTTCGTTTAACCGTGAATCGCAACCGCATCGATCGATGCACAATGTGTGTCGATCGATACAATGCGATTTTTCCTGTTTCTCTCGGCTCTGAACACACTTAAATAGAAAATCAAAACACCAAAAATAAAAACGGAAAATGAAAACTAAAACGAACCTAACAGTGGGTTGCCTCCCACTCAGCGCTTGTTTTTAGTCATTAGCTTGACTATTGGAAGAGATTTGATTCAAGGCGGTTTCAACAGAGACTTTGAGTGTCTCTGTGAATATCTCTTCATCCAAGGAGGTGTATAGGCATTCAGATCATGAGGCTTCCCAAGGAATGAGAAATCATAATCAGGGCGGGAGCGAAGCTTGGGCGGTCTACTGCGTTTTCCTGCATTCAAAACAATGTGATTAGAAGGTTTAAGCTTAGATGATTTGTTCCTTACCTTTGATGTAGATCTGATGTTTGGGGCTTTCTGCTTATGAGCAGTTGCAGGTACTGAAGATGTTAGAGCAGGTTCAAGAGGAACTGCCATCTTCTTCTTCTTTCCACTATCAGATACTGTAGTTCCACCAATCTGAACTTCTTCTTCCAGATGACCGTCAGTGGAGATCATCTTCTTTGCATGAACTCGCAAAGTTTCAACTGGTGGTGTTTTATTCACCTTCTTATCCATCACTTTTATGCAGTTAGCCACTTCTAGCTCTTGTCTGGAAGGTTTAGGAACCTTAGGATATGGCACTCGGGGCTTGTAAGCTCGTTCTGGCACTGTTGCAGGTTTCTGGACATGTGTGCGTTCTGCATCGATCGTTGCATAATGTGTGTCGATCGATGCAAGGCGATTCTGTTTCTCGAAAGAACTCGAAATTGCCGTCAGAACGGCGGGTCGACCGACACATAGGGGGTGTCGATCGATGCATGTATCAGGCAGACAATATTCATCCAGAAAATCCGAGATTATGCTCTCTTCTTCATCTAGCAACTTAATCTCATCCCTTAAGGTCACAACTTTGATGGATCTGTGCTGTTCAGCTTCCCTAGCTTCATTTCGCCTCTCTATTGCTGCATCCAGCTCCTCCATATGTGTGCTCAAAGATTCGAACTTCTCATTCAGATCTTTATACAATGCATCCATCTTTGAGTTGAAGGACATATAAATCTGTTGTTGTCTCTCAAGACATTGCTCCACCATGATTTCCAATCTGCTCTTATGTGTAGGTGCAGGCTGATATGATGGAGATTCATAATCTCTGGTGAATGAATAGGAACCATAGCCTCTGCAGAACGAGTTATTCTGCTGATTTTCCAACATCTGTTGCATCATTCCCATCATTCTTTCGCAATGTGTCGATCGATGCATATTAGCGTCGACCGATGCAAGCTCGAGAATGCAACGATCGACACTAAGGGGGTGTCGATCGATGCGAGGCGATTACAGGCGTACCTGAAACGCAAGAACAGAAAAAGAAGAAAAAATTAGTAACAAAAAATAAAAACGAAAATTCTAGTCTAAACCCTAAGTTCAAATCTATCGAGGACTCAAAAGAGTCCCCGGCAACGGCGCCAAAAACTTGATAGGTGTAGTTTTAACCCTATACTAACTGCAAGTGCACAGTGATGTAGTTGTAGTACTTAGGGTATCGAATCCACAGGGACTCTGGTCAACGATAGATAAAAACAGAAGTGATTAAACTAGGAGAAAGCAAAGATGATTAAACTAAAAGCAGAGCAGAAAAGTAAATCAGTAGCAGGCGAGTTTTGTGAGCAAGGAAGCGAAGCGTTAGGTTTCAGGAGTTCTCAGGAAATCAGGAACGCAAGCAATCAATCACTCTAGATCTAATCAATAACTGTTCTAGAACTCAAACACTGATATAGAATTAACCAAATTCCTTTGCGATAATTCTCTAAGTCTAAGTGCAGCAAACCAAACTTTCGTTTGCGAGAACTAACAGATTAAACTAGCATTAATTCCAGGTTTGATATGTTCACAATTAACCTAGACCAAACTTCCGTTTGCGAGCAGTTTAATTGCTTATCTAAATTCTTTCTAGTTAAATTAACCAACTTCCGCTGAATTAATCAACCTAATATCATAACTCTGATTAGCTACTTCAGATTAAGCATTAAGAGCAACTTAGATAAAGAACTAGCAGATATAAATCTCTACAGATTGATTTAAACTATAATTCTCTGAAATCCCTAATGAGAATCCTTCAACCTAACAGGTAAACTACTCAGACATGTTCATCGAAACAGAAAACATCTTAAGTAGAAAACCAAATAATATAAAATCAAATAAAGAACTGGGGTTCGAAATCCTCTCTCTTTCGAGAGCAAGATCAGCCCCTAAGGCTCTCTGAAAATAAAATAAGACTTAATGAAAGCGTTGCCTAAACAATGGCTTAAAAACCCTAATATATTGGTCTAAAGTCGGCTGGGGGCCTTTTTGCAAGTCTGGGAAGTTTCTGGGCAAAAACTGTAATTTCTGGAAAATGCAGATTTTTGGGCTCAGAACTGCAACGACAGTTGCACAGACTGCAACGATCGTTGCACTGCGAAAACGCAGCCAGTGAACTCTGTGAAATCTCTAAGTAGTGCAGAATTGCTTCAAATGCTCCCAAAACGTCCAATTAGGCTCCAAACGTGTCTAGACCTGTAAACATACTAAAAAGAACACAAAAGACACTAAAAAGACATCTATATCATGGCATAAAATGGGTAAAAACCATGATATATCAGTATGTCAGTGATCAGACATAAGTCATACAATACTGGGGGTCATGATGGCTTGCTAGAGTCCGCTCATGATCTATAAGTCTCGGACTTATTGCCTTTATTGTATGATCCCATATGGGTCACACGCTTAAGCTAGCAGGAAATAATGTAGGAACGGCTTAGCAGAAGTACGATAAAAGTGCCAGGCATTTGTCGTACTAAGAGAGAAAGCTTAATGGGTCTGATTAAATCCATGGGATTTAATCAGATTGGCATTTGGGCCCAAAAGCCCAAAAGGGAAAGAGAAGGCTTTTATAAACTAAAAGCCAAAGCCTCTTTCTCCCAACCCTAATCCCAGCCGCGCCTCTCTCTCTCTTCTGCGCCCCATCTCCTCGTGGTCTAGCAGCCAGTTTCCGGTGATTGCGTGTGTGAGCCTTTGGAGGATTCATCTCTTGGTGTATCTCCCTGATCTCTGACCTGTTCATCAATTCCGCTGCAACTAACAGGTAAAAGGTGAGATCATATTGTTTCTAAATAAGAACACCTAGATCTGATGCATGTTTAGGTTGATATCAATATGAGAATTGAATCAGGATCAACCGAAACTTCCAACAGTGGTATCAGAGCCATTGGTTCTTAGGTTTCTTGTTTTAGATTCATGTTTAGGTTGTTTAATCCGTTTAGAATTGTTTTTGAATCTATTACTGATAAGATAAAACAGTTAAGAAACTGAATTAAATCCTAAACACACAAACAGAAATCACAAACCGAGCTATATGACTCGGGTTTGTTGATTAGCCGAGAGAATGGCCGGTTGGGTCGGATCGTTGGATCGATCGCGTCACGACCGCGGCTCGTCCCGATCGTAAGACGGATCGCGTCCCGATCACGATCGTCCCGTTCCGCCTCTCTCACGTCCCGATCGTCTCCATGCTTGCTCGATCGCGTGAGGCTTCATGCTGTCCGGATCGTGGCTCGCTCGTGGACGACTCGGCCAGCACCGTCCCGAACGTCCCGATGAACCGTCCCGATCACGCCAAGCGTATCGATCTCGGATCGTGGCGCACGGCTTGCGGCTGGACGATCATTGCTTGATCCGAAAGCTAGGGTTGTTTGATCACGGTTCATTCGGTTCGGTTAATGGTTCGGTTTAAAATTTCAATTAAAATTGATTCATTCTGGTTTAATAAACAGATTTAATAATTTTATTAAATCTGGTTAAACCGGGATAAGAAATCCAATGTCGAAAGAAATATTGGATTTAGTGCCTAAACCAGGAATTTCTAATTTGATTTGGTTGGACCAAATAAATTGAGAAAATCCGGTTTAGTAAATAACCGGTTGACAATTGTGGTCGTCGTAGTAATTAAAACTTGGTTAGACCAGTTTTAATGAACCAGACCGGTTATGTCAATTAATTGGACAATTGGGTCATGTCTTGGACATGGACCAATTCTTGGGCCTCGGGCCAAGAAGTTAAAACAATTGGGCCAGTTAATTGAGTCTTTCTTCAGATTAATTTAAAATCTATTTTATAAAATTATAAAGTCGGTTTTAAATTAAAGTTTCCGAAATTTTATAATTAGAAAGTTTCTTAAAATAGAAGTTTCTGAATTTGCGGGTTTTGGATTTTAAAGAAATTTCTAAAGTTAGAAAGTTTTCGGTTTTAGAAAGTTTCCAATTTTAGAAAGTTTCCAAAATTAGTAGGTTTCCATAAATAGAAAGTTTCCCGAAATAGTAATCTTCTATTTTGGGAATGATTTTAATAAACCTACGAACCTCAAATAATATCAAGCGTTGGATGTCTTGTCCAGGCTATGTCAGCTGTCAAAGCCCATTCAATTGCATTCATGGCCTTACAGTGTGAGGATGTCTGCTTTTGCGTGGGTAAGACGGTTTGTGATTCATAAATGTCATTGGGAGTCCCAGACATTAATGATTACATGACTGTATAGTCCGGTTTTCTTGACTAGGCCATCGGGAGTCCCGGGCCTTGAGACATCAGAGTGGATTGGGCCTCGGGCCCAGATTCACAACCAAGAGTTATATCACGGATATAATTAGCCGACTTAGGGCTTACCGATATAAGCTAAGATTGGGTGACGGCCAGTGGCCCACCTTAATCTTAGTTATATGTGGATCTTGGAATCATTATATTCTATTGAGGGTAACTTATGTTATTGAATATAATGCATGATTAATCATATTATACTTTAATAAGAGATTAGTCATTTTGAACATAATAACTAATAACCTTTTTATTTATATATTTCAGATATGACTACTACAAGCACACAAAACACATTCTCGATCCGGTCTGTTCTCGAGAAGGAGAAGCTGACTGGAACGAACTTCCTGATCTGGTCAAGGAACTTGAGGCTGGTCCTCAAGCAGGAGAAGAAGGATTATGTCCTTCGAGATCCCCTCCCCGAGAGGCCTCTTGCCAATGCTGCCAGGACTCTGCATAATGCTTGGGAAAAGCATTCGTCAGACGAAAATGATGTGTATTGCCTTATGTTGGCGACAATGACTGCTGAGCTGCAAATGCAGTTCGAGAGTGTGTTGTCACCAATTGAGATAATGGCAAGCCTGAAATCGCTTTTTCAGGAGCAAGCAAGAACTGAGAGGTTTCAGACAGTTAAGAACCTCTTAGACTGTAAGTTGGCTGCGAATGCGGCAGTGAGTCCTCATGTCTTGAAGATGATGGGTTATCTCGATCATCTTCAGAAACTCGACTGCCCTATCAGCCAGGAACTTGCTTGCGACATCATTCTGCAGTCATTACCTGCAAGCTATGATCAGTTCATTCTGAACTTTAACATGCATGGCTTGAGTAAGACATTGCCTGAGCTTCACGGAATGCTCAAGACTGCAGAGCCCAACTTGAGGAAAACCGCCAAGGACCCCAATGTGCTTATGGTGCAAAAGGGCAAGGGGTTTAAGAAATCCTCTGCTAAGGATAAGGGAAAGGCCAAGGCTGTCCAAGTCGCGGACAAGGACACGCCAAAGCCCAAGCCCAAGTCCAAGGCTGGGCCAACTGACATATGCAGGTTCTGTAAAGAACCAGGGCATTGGAGGAGAGAATGTAAGAAATTCCAAGAAGGTCTAAAGGAATTGAAGAAGAAGACTCTCGAGACTTCTTCGACAGGTATTTTTGTTATAGAAGTTAATACAACTACTTCTGATAATACCTCATGGGTTATGGATACTGGTTGTGGGGCTCATATTTGTACTAATATGCAGGCACTCAGCAACAGTAGAAGGCTGAAGCAAGGACAAGTGGAGCTACGAGTTGGGAATGGAGCGAAAGTTCCAGCACTAGCTGTAGGCACATACTTGTTGTCTTTACCTTCGGGATTGATTTTAGAACTCAATAATTGTTATTTTGTACCTGCTATAAGCAGAAATATTATTTCAATTTCTTTGTTGGATTTGGAAGGTTATGATTTTTCAGTTAAGAATAAATTATGTTCCTTCAATCGCAACAATTTGTTCTATGGTTCTGCCCCTCTTACGAATGGGCTTTACATACTCGATCAATCCGCGCCAATTTATAACATTAATACCAAACGGTTCAAACCTAATGAGGAGAACCGAACGTTTCTATGGCATTGTCGTTTAGGGCACATCAGCGAGAAACGCATCAAGAGGCTCCATTCGAATGGACTTCTTGGCTCATTTGACTTTGAGTCATGTGAGAAATGCGAATCCTGCATGATGGGCAAAATGACACGGGCCCCCTTTAATAAACCTAACGAGAGGGCCAGTGACTTATTGGGCCTGATACACACTGATGTGTGTGGCCCAATGTCCACAAATGCAAGAGGAAACTATCAGTACTTCATTACCTTCACTGATGATTTCAGTAGGTATGGATATGTTTATTTGATGAAACATAAGTCTGAATCTTTTGAGAAGTTCAGAGAATTTCAAAATGAAGTACAGAACCAACTTGGCAAAAGCATTAAGGCTCTTCGGTCCGACCGAGGAGGAGAATACTTAAGCCAAGAATTCAGTGATCATCTGAGAGAGTGTGGGATCGTATCCCAACTCACTCCTCCTGGAACACCTCAATGGAATGGTGTGTCTGAGAGGAGAAATCGGACCTTATTGGATATGGTTCGATCTATGATGAGTCACACAGACCTTCCAATATCCCTTTGGGGATATGCTCTGCTAACAGCAGTGTTCACTCTAAATAGAGCGCCATCAAAAGCAGTAGCAAAGACACCATATGAATTATGGACTGGAGTGGCTCCAGTGCTGTCTTATCTCAGAATTTGGGGTTGTGAAGCCTATGTCAAGAGATTAATCTCAGATAAGCTTACACCAAAATCTGATAAATGCTACTTCATTGGTTATCCACGGGAAACCAAGGCTTATTACTTCTATCTACGTTCCGGGAACAAGATCTTTGTTGCCCGGGATTGTAACTTTCTTGAGAGGGAGTTTCTCTCTAAGAAAGACAGTGGGAGTAAGGTACTGCTTGAAGAAATTCAAGATGAACAGGATACTGCTCAACCTAATGAGGAAGAGCAGCAGGAGGATCTACAAGAAATTGTAGAGCCTGAACCTGTAGTACCTGAAGTTCGAAGATCCGGGAGGATCCGTCACGAACCCGAGAGATATCAAGGATTCCTCGTGACTGACTGTCATGATCTTTTGATCATTGATGGTGATGAACCATCGAACTTCAATCAAGCCATGATGGGCCCAGATTCCTCAAAGTGGCGCCAGGCCACTGATTCCGAAATGGACTCCATGTCAGTCAATCAAGTCTTTTCGTTGGTTGACTTACCCGTTGGTGTAAAAGCCATCGAGTGCAAATGGATCTTCAAGAAGAAGATTGACGTGGATGGAAATGTCCAGATTTACAAAGCCAGGTTGGTGGCAAAAGGTTTCAGACAAGTTCACGGTGTGGACTACGATGAAACCTATTCACCGGTGGCTATGATGAAATCTATTCGGATTCTACTAGCGACTGCAGCTTTTCATGATTATGAAATTTGGCAGATGGACGTGAAAACCGCCTTCCTGAATGGTATTCTGGAAGAGGATGTGTATATGACGCAACCTGACGGTTACATAGATCCAAAGAATGCTGGGAAAGTATGCAAGCTTCATAAATCCATTTATGGATTGAAGCAAGCATCGAGGAGCTGGAATCTTCGTTTTGATGAAGCGATCAAGCAATTTGACTTCATCAGAAACGAAGAAGAACAATGCGTGTATAAGAAAACTAGTGGGAGCAAAATCGTTTTTCTTATTCTGTATGTTGATGACATACTGCTTCTCGGAAACGACGTTCCAATGCTGAAGTCTGTAAAAGACTGGCTTGGAAGTTGTTTTTCCATGAAAGACATGGGTGAAGCCGCATACGTTCTTGGAATTAGGATCTATCGGGATAGACCTAAGAGGCTGATAGGCTTGTGTCAAGACTCATACATTGACAAAGTCCTACAAAGATTCAGCATGAAAGATTCCAAGAAGGGCTTCACGCCAATGGTACATGGCACAACGCTGAGCAAGAAGCAGAGCCCTACGTCGGCTGCTGAGCTTGAGCGCATGAAGAACATTCCTTATGCATCTGCAATAGGATCTGTCATGTATGCCATGATCTGTACTCGTCCTGATGTTGCTTATGCATTGAGCATGACGAGTAGATACCAGTCAAATCCAGGTGAAAACCATTGGATTGCCGTAAAGAATATCTTGAAGTATCTAAGACATACTAAGGATAAGTTCTTGGTGTACGGTGGAAGTGATGTGCTTAAAGTCAGTGGATTCACGGACGAAAGTTTCCAGACAGACACAGATGATTTCCGGTCACAGTCCGGTTATGTCTTTTGTCTGAATGGCGGTGCAGTAAGTTGGAGAAGCTCCAAGCAGGACACCGTTGCTGATTCCACTACAGAAGCTGAATATATCGCCGCCTCAGAAGCAGCGAAGGAAGCTGTTTGGATACGAAAGTTCATTATGGAACTAGGTGTGATACCAGATGCGGCTGAGCCTCTGGCGCTATTTTGTGACAACAATGGTGCTGTAGCTCAGGCAAAGGAACCAAGATCACACCAGAAATCCAAGCATGTTCAAAGAAGATATCACTTGATACGTGACATCATTAATAGAAAGGAAGTCAAGATCAGCCGAGTTCCGACAGATGATAATGTCGCTGATCCGTTGACAAAGCCACTCCCAAGGCCTAAGCTCGAGTTCCTGACTGAAGTTGTAGGCATTAGAAACATTGAAATGTAATCTAAATTTGAGTGGGAGTTTTGTGAGCTTTATTTTAGTTATTTGATATGTTCTTGTAAAACATTATTTTATGTTTAATGAAATTATTATTTCAAGATTATTTTAACTGTGATGAAATAATCGTTCCAAAATGATATGAAACATTTTATAGGTCATCGAAGTAAGTGACTTGATCTTGAGTCATCAAAGTCATTTAGCTTGATCATGAGATCCTATATTTGATAAATGTTTTGTATCATCCTGTCCCTAGTCGAAGGTTGTTGAAATTGGAACACCAACAACCGTGTAAGACTGGATTGGTACGTGACTTATGACAAAGTCTCAGTGTGTCATAGATGCTCGGCATCAAAGTCAGTACATAGGTGCATGTTGGGAACATACGACCGGACAAGACCCGCTAATAAGAACTCTTCAGGATATTTATATCTGTGTCATAAGAGATTCTTACTACGACTATAGAGTATAGTCCTTAGACCTGAGTTCGCATGCATGTGACTGCATATGGACTGATGCACTTTGATCATTGTCTAACGCTATCGTTCCGCGATAACTATAAGGACCTTGTTTGGGTACATCATGAAATGAGTAGTTTACAGTGATGGAACAAGATGGGATTTGTCCCTCCAATATAAATGGAGTGAATATCTCTAGGCCAATCGGAGATTTGAATACTGGAAAAACGCATGGCCATGCTCAAACGGACTTTCCCGAGTCGTTTGGATTGTCAGTATCAAATCAGAGTCCGATGAACAAGATTAGGCTTTATAAGGATGACACTAATCTTGCCTTATGACTAATCGAGATATTGAGACGAAAGGGATTATGAATACAGAGATTCCAGTTCAAGTGGGAGATTGTTGGAATTGTGTCCAGCAATCTCTGTACTGTCTCTATAAAGTAAGAGTATGTCAGTGATCAGACATAAGTCATACAATACTGGGGGTCATGATGGCTTGCTAGAGTCCGCTCATGATCTATAAGTCTCGGACTTATTGCCTTTATTGTATGATCCCATATGGGTCACACGCTTAAGCTAGCAGGAAATAATGTAGGAACGGCTTAGCAGAAGTACGATAAAAGTGCCAGGCATTTGTCGTACTAAGAGAGAAAGCTTAATGGGTCTGATTAAATCCATGGGATTTAATCAGATTGGCATTTGGGCCCAAAAGCCCAAAAGGGAAAGAGAAGGCTTTTATAAACTAAAAGCCAAAGCCTCTTTCTCCCAACCCTAATCCCAGCCGCGCCTCTCTCTCTCTTCTGCGCCCCATCTCCTCGTGGTCTAGCAGCCAGTTTCCGGTGATTGCGTGTGTGAGCCTTTGGAGGATTCATCTCTTGGTGTATCTCCCTGATCTCTGACCTGTTCATCAATTCCGCTGCAACTAACAGGTAAAAGGTGAGATCATATTGTTTCTAAATAAGAACACCTAGATCTGATGCATGTTTAGGTTGATATCAATATGAGAATTGAATCAGGATCAACCGAAACTTCCAACACGATCGTCCAGAGTAGGGGCTAGGGCGTGGTCGGATCGGATGGGTCGCCATCTCCGGTCTGGATCATCATATGGGCCAACTGGTTAAAGACAAATTGTCCTTGATCAAGCTGGCCTAGCTGGGTCGTGATGTCATCTATGATTATCCTCGAGATCAGCTGCTCCATGGCGTTGTTGAATTCAGCTTGTATCTGTCTTTGTCCCGAACGTGTCTTTGGTGTTAGATTATGATGTTTAGAATAAGAATGTAACTCAGATTGAAGAGAGATTTAAGAGAGATTGAAGAGAGAGAGCTCGGGACCCGATTAGGGTTTCCGAGCCGTTTAGAGAGAGAGTAAGAGAGATATCTTATTGTGAGAAGTAGAACTCTCAATGTATATTAACAAGTGATGTTACAAGGTATATATAGAAGATACAACTAGGTTAAGCAACTAGAGAGAGAGAGACAACCGAAATTTGTTTGGTGAGATGTAGGTGATTTGTTGGTGAGAGTTAGGTGAGTTGTTGGTGAGACCAAATAGTTCCAAATAGTAGTCTTCAAATAGTAACTCCCCAAATAGTGTAGAACCGAGATTAGTTCCTTGTAGTTCAATGCACATGTCTAACTTGTGATCTCCAATTCAATACTCCCCCTCAAGCTTGAATTCAAGGATGAATCAAGCTTGGAGTGACAATGGAGATCTACCTCATTAAAAACCTTCATGAAGAAAACCACTTGGGATAAAACTTCATGAAGGGAAAAAGAGTGTAGACTCCATGGCCTTAGAGGATTCCGGGATTTCCATGAGTCCGAGCTTGGTGTGAATGGACTCACACACCTTCAAGCTAGCTGCCTTGGTGAACACATCTGCTAGTTGTTCTTCACTTCTTGTGAAGCAAGGTAACACAACTCCTTGCTCAATCAACTGCCTTACTTTGTGGCAATCCACTTCAATATGTTTAGTCCTTTCATGGAAGACTGAGTTTGAGGCAATGTGAATGGCTGCTTGGTTGTCACAATGCATGGTGATTGGTTTTGTCTTCTCAATCCCCAAATCCACAAGAAGAGCTTCGATCCACACCAATTCTTTTGCTAGCTTCCTCATTGCTCTATATTCAGCTTTAGCACTTGAACATGACACTATCTTCTGCTTCTTGCTCTTCCAAGTGACAAGGTTTCCTCCAATGAATGTGCAATATCCAGTAGTAGATCTCCTGTCCACTCTATCTCCTGCCCAATCAGCATCACAATACCCAACTATCTCTGTACTTTGATTGCAACCCATCCAAATGCCTTGACCAGGAGCACCACTTAGATATCTGAGTATCCTTTCAACCATATCCCAATGATGCATCTTTGGTGCTTGCATATGTTGGCTTACCTGGTTCACTGCAAAACACAAATCAGGTCTGGTTATGGTTAAGTAAATAAGCTTACCAACCATCCTTCTATATTGGGTAATGTCCTCAAATGGTCTGTCTTCAAGCTCCCCCTCTCTTATGACTTTGTAGCCTTCCTCCAATGGTGTCTTAGCTGGTTTTGATCCAATCTTTCCTGCCTCAGATAACAAATCAAGTGTGTATTTCCTTTGAGATAAGAAGAGTCCATCATTAGATCGACAAACTTCTATCCCAAGGAAGTACTTTAGAGTACCAAGATCTTTAATATCAAAAACAGATTTGAGATAAGCTTTAGTTTCTTGTATACCTGACTTGTTACTCCCTGATATGATAATGTCATCAACATAAACAAGGATAACAATGATACCTTCCTGATCTTGGAGAGTGAACAATGTATGATCTTCTTCAGACCTCTTGAAACCTCTTTGCATAAGTGTTGAACTCAGCTTGTGATACCAAGCTCTAGGTGATTGTTTTAACCCATAGATGGCCTTCTTGAGTCTTAGTAATTTCCCTGTTTTAACAAGGCTTTCAAGACCAGTGGGTGGTGTCATGTATACTTCATCTTCAAGCTCCCCTTGAAGGAATGCATTCTTGACATCCATTTGCCAAAGTTCCCAATCAAGATTTGTTGCCAAAGACAAGATGATCCTAACTGTGTGAAGCTTAGCTACTGGTGCAAAGGTGTCCAAGTAATCCTTTCCATAAGTTTGAGTGAAACCTCTTGCAACCATCCTTGCTTTGTATCTCTCCACTTCTCCATTACTTCTGTATTTGATGGTGAAAACCCATTTGGAAGTCACTGCCTTCTTTCCTCTAGGAAGTTCAGCTTCATACCAAGTCCCATTGTTGTCCATTGCTTTTATCTCTTCATCCACAGCCTGCATCCACCTCTTATCTCCCTTTGCTTCTTCATAGGTTGTTGGTACATATTCTTGATCCAACTTCCCAATGAACACTTGATGCTCCAATGGTACTTGAGCTAAACTGCAAACAGCTTGAATGGGATGAGCTACTGCATTGCTGTTGAAGAAAACCATTTGCTTTTTCTCCCTTGTACTTCTTCTTAACACTTGAACTTGTTGCTGCTCATTCATAACCGGCTCCTCAACTTGATGATCCAACTCCTCAGCTTCTTCAACATGTTCTTCCTCATGTTTCTCATGCTCCTCATTTTCAGCTTGATCATGTGCAGAAGGATCAGCTACTTGCGGTTCTGGAGCTGATTCATGACTGTCCCCCTCATGATCAAGATGGGAATGTTGAGGAGTTTCTGAAGTTGGAGCAGGGACTGGAGTGGTAGGGTTTGTCTTGGCCGTTTGCTGAGGCATACTAATACCCAAGTGTTCCATGATCATCCTTAGGTTAGCTGCTCTGTCTGATTGAGAAGTGGGAAGATCCTTCAAGCTATCCCAATTCTTTTCATCATAGAAACTCCTTGTTTCCATAAACTTCACATCTCTTGAGATTAAGACCTTCCTTGTTTCAGGTACATAACACTTGTATCCTCTTTGTTTTGTGGAGTAACCAATGAACATAGCTTTGGTGCTCTTAGCATCCAGCTTATCCCTTTGTTCTCCTGGTATTAACACAAAGCAAATACACCCAAACACACGTAAGTGATCAACTAATGGATTTGTTTTGTTTAGTACCTGAAATGGAGATTGATCCTTAAGAACTCTTGTGGGAGTTCTATTGATCAAGTAGCAAGCAGTCATGACTGCATCTCCCCAAAACCTCTTAGGAACATTCCTGTAGAACATCATGGACCTTGCTACCTCCATTAAGTGTCTGTTCTTTCTTTCAGCCACTCCATTTTGTTGTGGAGTATAAGGACAGCTTGTTTGATGGAGAATACCATGTTTGGACAAGTGTTGTTTGAAAGCATTGCTTGTATACTCACCTCCATTGTCTGATCTAAAAATTTTGATCTTACCATTGAAATGATTAGTAACATGATTTTGAAAGTTCATAAAAGCTTCTAACACTCTATCCTTAGTTTGCATCAATGTTATCCAAGTATACTTAGATTTTTCATCAATAAAAGTGACAAAATACTTATGGTTCTCTCTAGACAAACAAGGAGCAGTCCACACATCAGAATGAACAAGATCAAAGCAATTTTCATAAGTAGTTTTAGAAGTTGGAAAAACAGACTTGCAATGTTTCTCAAGAATACAAGCCTCACATTCATCATTTTTAAACTTAACAGAAGGTAATAGAAGCCCTAAAGCCCTAGAGTGTGGATGTCCTAGTCTAGCATGCCAAATAGAGTCATCCACACTAACACAAGTAGATAAAGCAGTAGATAAAGCAGGAGATAATTCAGAAGAGGGATTAGTGTCTTCAATCATGTAGAGTTCATCCTTGGTCACACCTTTCCCAATCAACTTACTTGTTCTAATATCCTGAAACACAACATCATTAGGACTGAAAACAACATTGCAATTTAGATCAGTGGCTATTCTTTTAACAGATACTAAGTTGGATGTGAAACTAGGCATAAAGAAAGCTTTGGATTATTTATCAAATAATTTCAAATTTCCTATGCCTTCAATTGGAATTTTATCACCATTTGCAATCACTACACATACTAAAGCTGGTTTAACATTTTCTATCAACTTAGGGTCACTGATCATATGGTGAGAAGCTCCAGAATCAATAATCAAAGGTCTGATTTTATTTGATGCAAAGAGTGAAGTACCAAGGACCATACCAGAGTTTTCCTTGAGGGCTTTGATGAGTGCCTCAAGGTCTGACCTTCTTACCACATCATTAGTCATAGCTGGAGCTTGATAAACCACCATTGCTCTCCCTTCATCACATTGCTGCATAGAAGAAGAACCTGGTCCAGCTCCACCATATGAGTAGTTTGCCCTTTGATCCTTGAACCGGTTGTTGTGAGATGATGGTCTGAGGTTTGGGTGAAGGCGCCAGCATCTATCTTTCAAGTGTCCACTCTTCTTGCAAAAATCACATATCTAGACTCCTCTCTTGTCACCTCCATAGCTCTGCCTTTCCTCAGCTTTAAACACTCCTTTGTTGGCGGTTACCAACTCTCCTTTCCCTTTGAACAACCCAAATGAGCCTTGCTCTTTTTGAATCTGTCCACACACATCATCAATATCAGGGAGAGTATCTGCCCTTAGGATGTGTTTAATCAGCCCATTGTAG
Organism: Orychophragmus violaceus; assembly: GCA_030180135.1. Lineage (NCBI taxonomy): Eukaryota > Viridiplantae > Streptophyta > Magnoliopsida > Brassicales > Brassicaceae > Orychophragmus > Orychophragmus violaceus. The sequence goes on along the minus strand of CM058239.1, from coordinate 90,326,152 downwards.
GATGAGTTCATGGTGAGTAGAAGAGCAAAGACTTTATCTTGTTCTCTTCTTTCTTGCAACACCAAAGGATCATTGCTTGGTGGTCTTAGCATCTCCAACTCTGACCATAGTGAGCTAAACTTCCCAAAGTGAGCTTTAAACTCCATGTCTTCTTGTTGGAGATTGTTAATGGACAGCTTAACTTCAAAGACTCTTGTTAGATTTGTTGTGTTTCCATATACCTTCTCAATAGTATCCCACAGCTGCTTGGAGGTCACGCAATAGGAGTATGCTTCCAATAGGTGCTGGTCAAGTGAGATTTGGAGAGTGGAGAGGACATGTTGATCCCCTTGAAGCCACGCTTCTTCAACAGCTTCAGTTGTCTCTTCATGAGACTCACCTTCTTCTTTAGCCTCGGTTTCACCCTTAGCCTTCATCACCTTCTCTGGAGCCGTGCTCCTCATGACGTACTTCCATAAACCTCTGCCTCCAAGAGCAGACTTCACCATCCTGGCCCAAACAATATAGTTGGCACCTTTCAAAATCACAGGAATGATTACCCTTGAGTTCTCCATTGCTTAAAACCGGTTTAATGCAAGGAGGGAGTTTTCAAGGTAAGTTTTGAAACTAGTGTGTTCTCAATTCACAGAGAATGCACACAATAATGAACGAGTTTAAAAACAAGTTACAAGAGAAATAGTGTTCAAGAACAAGTTATCAAGAGTGTAAAAGAGCCGGTTGGTATCAAGAACTTTTAGAAACAAGTTTTGAAACCGAGAGTAACAAGTTTTGAAACAAGTTTTGAAACCGAGAGTAATAAGCTTTATAACACAAAGTATGAATCAGCTTGGGAGCTTTTAGAGTGTTCAAAAACAAGTTTAAGAACAGGTTATAAGAACAAGAAAGAGCCGGTTGTAAGAACAAGCTTTATAACCGAGAAGAACAAGCTTTGAAACATGTAACAAAAACAAAGTATGCGGAAATGAATAGGTCTTAGGAGCTTATAGCTCTGATACCATGTTAAATTATGATGTTTATAATAAGAATGTAACTCAGATTGAAGAGAGATTTAAGAGAGATTGAAGAGAGAGAGCTCAGGACCCGATTAGGGTTTCCGAGCCGTTTAGAGAGAGAGTAAGAGAGATAGCTTATTGTGAGAAGTAGAACTCTCAATGTATATTAACAAGTGATGTTACAAGGTATATATAGAAGATACAACTAGGTTAAGCAACTAGAGAGAGAGAGACAACCGAAATTTGTTTGGTGAGATGTAGGTGATTTGTTGGTGAGAGTTAGGTGAGTTGTTGGTGAGACCAAATAGTTCCAAATAGTAGTCTTCAAATAGTAACTCCCCAAATAGTGTAGAACCGAGATTAGTTCCTTGTAGTTCAATGCACATGTCTAACTTGTGATCTCCAATTCAATACTTGGTACGTCTCGCATAGTCGGAAACAGGTCAGCTAGCCTCTTGGTAGAGCCTGGTCCGTCTTGCTCGTCCAACTCAGTGTCGGTCAAGCTGATGTCCTCATCATTCCCACCCTCTTGAAGAGGTTCTGGCCTCAGAACGGTATCACCTGCATAATAAGGAGACAAATCAGAAAAATTGAAACTCGACGATATGCTCATCTCACCTGGGAGTTCCAATTGGTAGGCGTTGTCATTGATCTTCTTCAGGACCTGGAATGGTCCATCTCCACGTGGGGCAAGCTTGGACTTCCTCTGGTTTCGAAATCGCTCAGGTCGCATGTAAACCCAAACCCAGTCGTCTGGCCTAATGTCGACTTCCTTCCTGTGTTTGTCGTCTTGCTTCTTGTACTGCTCCGTCCTCTTCTCGATGTTCTCCTTGACCTCCTGATGCAGCTTGGCGACGGCCTCGGCCTTCCGCTCTCCATCAAGATGGATGAACTCCAGTGCCGGCAGTGGCCTCAGATCAAGTGGCGTATCTGGCTTAAACCCATAAACAACCTCAAAAGGAGACATCGTAGTAGCAGAGTGTTTGGCACCATTATACGCAAAATCAACAAAAGGAATACAATCTAACCAATGTGAGAAATTTTTACCAATCGTGGCCCTTAAGAGGGCTGAGAGAGTCCGGTTCACGACCTCGGTCTGTCCATCTGTCTGTGGATGACAAGTGGTCGAGAACAGTAGCTTGGTACCAAGCTTCCTCCACAACGTCCTCCAGAAGTGACCTAGGAAGGCCGGGTCACGATCTGAGACAATAGTCCGGGGCAGTCCGTGCAATCTGAACACTTCTTTGAAGAAGAGTTCAGCTATCTGGGTCGCATCATTCGTTTTAGAACATGGTATGAAATGAGCCATCTTTGAAAATCGGTCGACCACAACGAAGATTGCATCCTTGTTCCTGATCTTAGGCAAACCAAGCACAAAATCCATAGAAATATCGACCCATGGTCGGTTAGGTATAGGCAAAGATAAGTAAAGACCGTGAGGATGTGACCTGGATTTGGATTTAAGGCACGTGATGCACTTGGAGCCGAAACGCTCTGTGTATCGTTTCTGATGTGGCCAATAGAAGTACTCGACTAGGATACTCAGTGTCTTGTCCATGTCAAAGTGTCCCATCAGTCCTCCTCCATGGGCTTCTCGGATCAAAAGCTCCCTCATCGATCCTTGAGGAATGCACAGCCGCTTCCCCTTGAACAGGGATCCATTATGCAGGTAGAAAACTCCCTTCGGTCCATTGCTACATTCCTGAAAAATTTCACCAAAATCAGGGTCACTATCATAATCTTCTTTAATAAGTTCAAACCCCAAGACTTTGGCCTCCATGGTGCTGATCAGTGTGTATCTCCTCGACAGTGCATCAGCTACTACGTTCTCCTTTCCCTTCTTGTACTTGATAATGTATGGAAAGGTCTCCACGAACTCTAGCACCTAGTGTGCCTCCTCTTCAGATTCGTCTATCCTCTCAAATGCTTGAGCGTCTCATGGTCGGTGTGAATAACAAACTCCTTGGCCAGCAAGTAGTGCTGCCAAGTCTCCAAGGATCTAACCAACGCATACAGCTCCTTGTCATAGGTAGGATAGTTGAGCGTGGCTCCACTCAACTTCTCGCTGAAATAGGTGACCGCCGTCCTCCTTGTGTCAGGACAGCTCCAATTCCTAAACCTGAAGCATCACACTCAATCTCAAACGTCTTATAAAAATTAGGCAAAACCAAAATAGGAGCATGGGTTAACAAATCCTTGAGTTTCTGAAATGCGGTCTCCTGCGACTGGCCCCATTTGAACGGAACGTCCTTCTTGATCATGACTGTAAGTGGGGCACCACAGTGCTAAAGTCCTTCAAAAACCGCCTGTAGAAGCTGGCCAATCCGTGGAAGCTCCTAACATGGCCGATTATGGTCGGGGTCGACCATTCCTCAATGGCTTTGATCTTTTCTTGGTCAACCTGTAAGCCCTGCGAACTCACAACAAAACCTAAAAATAAAAGCTTATCAGTGCAGAAGGTGCACTTCTTGAGGTTCGCGTAAAGAACCTCCTGTCGAAGAGTATCTATCACTTGCTCAAGGTGCACCAGATGGTCAGCAAAACATTGACTATAAATCAAAATATCGTCGAAGTAAACAACAAGGAACGTACTGATGTAGGCCCTTAAGACCTGGTTCATGAGACGCATAAACGTACTAGGTGCGTTTGTAAGGCCGAATGGCATGACCAGCCACTCATACAGGCCTTGCTTGGTCTTGAAGGCCGTTTTCCACTCGTCGCCTTCTTTCATTCGGACCTGATGGTATCCACTTCGTAGATCGATCTTAGAGAACACGGACGCTCCATGCAGCTCGTCTAATATGTCGTCCAGTCGGGGTATAGGATGCCGGTACTTGATGGTGATATTGTTGATGGCCCGACAATCGACGCACATCCTCCCAGATCCGCCTTTCTTAGGAACCAACAAGACCGGTACAACACATGGACTGAGGCTCTCGCGAATGTAGCCCTTGGACATGAGATCATGCACTTGTTTCTCCAGTTCTTTGGACTCTGTCGGATTTACCCGGTACGCTGGCCGGTTGGGTAAGGCCGCTCCTGGCACGAGATCTACCTGCTGCTCAATGCCTCTGATGGGAGGTAGGCCGCCTGGTATCTCTTCTGGAAAGACATCCTTAAACCTGTCCAACAAAGAAACAACTTCCTGGGGCAGCTCAACATCGTTTGAACACGAGTGTAAAGCCTCCCTAAAAATCATCAGTAGCACCTGCGTGTTCTGAACAATAGCTCTAGATACGGAATGAGAAGAGATAAGAAGATTGTTCTTACGGTTCTTCTTGTCCTTGGCAAGATGCAGTTTCATCTCATGCCCTTCCTGCGGTGTGAGCGGTGCAAGCTGGTATTTTCGCTTGTCATGGACAAATGAGTAATGATTGGTCCGTCCGTTGTGCAAGGACTCCTTATCGAACTGCCATGGTCGGCCAAGCAAGAGGTGTCCAACCTGCATAGGAACCACATCGCATACTACCTGATCGTGATATCGCCCAATGCTGAAGGGCACAGTCACTTGGTCTGCGATCCAGATCTCCATGTCATCGTTCAGCTACCGAAGCCAGTACGGCCGCGGGTGCTTAGTCACTTTAAGGCCGAGTTTATCGACCATTTTCCTTCTGTCCACCTTAGTACAAGACCCACCATCGATAATAAGACTACATACCTTACTGTTAACAGTACATCGAGTGTGGAAGATGTTCTCTCGTTACACCGCCTCGGGATCGACAAGCGCACTGAGAGCTCTTCTGATCACTAATAGCTCTCCAAAGTCGGGATACTCTATGGGTTTGATAGGTCTAGTTTTATCCCTATTCTAACTGCAAGTGCACAGTGATGCGAATGTAGTACTTAGGGTATCGAATCCACAGAGACTCTAGACTCTTGCGATAGATTATATAATTTCAGGTTAAGCTAGGTGAATGATGAAGAAAGCTGTAAATCAGACAGCAGAAAAGTAAATAAAGCGAGTTGTAAGCAATCAAACTAAGCGTCAGGTCAAGGGAGTTCTCAGGAAATCAAGAACATTGGCAATCAATCAATCGGGATCTAAATATGAACTGTTCTAGAACTGGAATCACGGATGTATAAAAAGCCAACTTTCGTTGTGAATCCTATCTATGTCTAACAACCTAGCAAACCAACTTTCGTTGTGAATTCTAGGGTTCTAAATAAGCATTAATCTCAAGTTCTTTCGTTCACAATTCCTCTAAACCAAATTTCTTTGTGAGTAGATCGAATTGCTCATCTAGGTTCTTTCTAGCTAATTAACCAACTGTCGTTGTGGAAATCAACCTAACATCAATAATCTAAGTGGCCAATTCAGATTAAGCATTAAGAACAACCCTAGATGAAGAACTAACATATATGAATTCCTACAAATTTATCAACCTATAATTCCATGAAATCCTAATGAGAATCCCTAAACCTAACTGGTAAACTACTCAGACATGATCATCGAAACAGAAGACATCATGAATAGAAAACCAAATATCATAAATTAGATAAAGAAACTAGGGTTCAAAATCATCTCTCTTTCAAGAACAAGATCAGTCCATCTCTCTCTGAAATAAAATAAAGCGTAGTAAAGCGTAGCCTAAACAATGGCTTAAAAACCCTAATATAATGATCTAAACTCGGCTGGGGCTTCTTTGTAATTATAGAAACTTCTGGGCTTGAGTTGCAAATTTCCAAACTCTTCATAAACTCGCCGAGAATAAGTCTGTGTCGACCTTGTGTCGATCGATGCACATTCTGTGTCGATCGACACAGGTCTGTGAAATCGCCAGTGAACTCTATCTCTCGGGTAAATACTCCAAAATGCTCCAAAATACTCCATAATGTCCAAATCCGCTCCAAACATGTCTAGACCTGAAAACATAGATAAAAGGACTCCAAAAGACTTGATAAGAAGACATATACCATGGTTAAAAACCCTAAAATCTATGGTATATCAACTCCCCCACACTTAGCTCTTGCTTGCCCTCAAGCAAGTAAAGAACCAAAATATAAGAGAAGAAGTTTGAAAATACAAAAACTCATTTCGTCCTAGGAACTTTCACATTCGCATTCACTTAGTAAGCCACTGAAAACTTTCCTACAGAACTCAAGACCACAATGTACTTCCCCCACACTTAGCAATTGTCCCAAGTAAACTCCACAATCAAGTTAGGACATTCAAGTTCACCACACCAGTCTCTGTATACAATTAGGTGCAGTCTCACAGAGGGATTATCGAATCAAAGGACACATGGACTCAACCTATTCAGTATCTGACCACCAAACTGTCGGTTTCTGGTTTCTTTCTTTTCCCTTTCTCCCTTAGCACTGATTTTTCCCCACTGGGTATCATTTTATTTTTTCTATCAGTGCTCTTTCCTTTTTATTGGGGTTTAACTTTGGATCTTTTCATGGATACACATGAGGTAATAGGGGTTTCTACCACTCCCGTGACCACTTCGAAGCTACTAGCTTATCCTCGGTTTTTTTTTTACTTTCAAAGGAGGGGAAAATCAGAAACCATACTTAAGAACAAGATCACAGGCTGTGCCAAACACGTCAAAGGAATCCGACCCAAAGATTACCAAGCACCTAAGCGAGAAATTTAAGTCAAGATTAAAGTGATACTAGTAATGGATCCTCTGAATACCTGGTTAGATATGGGTGTCCTTGATAAGTTGATCTGTTTGGGATTTTCTAATAGTCATAGAGGTCCTGCAAGTCTGTCCAATGGTCACTTAGTTCATGCTCCAGCGAAACATTTCCTCTAAAAATCATAGTTTCATACAAATTTTGACTCAATAAAACAATTTTGGACTGACTCTAAGAAAACAAAAGCGTGCGTCAGTAGCTACCTCCCCCACACTTGAACTACACTGTCCCAGTGTAATAAAAGCATGAGCTCGGTGAAAGAATAATCAAATTGAAAAACATTCTGAAAAGTTGCAGAATACTTACCTGTTGTCGCCCTGCGTCGATCGATGCCACAAGGGTGTCGATCGATGCAAGGCAAATATGCTCGCGGTTATCTAAATAACCGGTGTCTGAACTGCAATCAAATCGGCTAACCAGAAATCGCAACTGCGTCGACCGATGCACTCAGTGTGTCGATCGATGCTGTGCGATTTTGCTGTTTCTCTCGGCTTTGAACACAAAAAAGCAGAAAATCAAAAACACCAAATCAAAAGCGAAAAAATGAAAACAAAAACAAACCTAACAGTGGGTTGCCTCCCACTCAGCGCTTGTTTAAAGTCAATAGCTTGACTATGGGATAGGAGATCGGACTTATGGGGGATTCAACAGAGACTTTGAGTATCTCTGCGAATATCTCTTCATCCAAGGTGGCGTATAAGCATTCGGATCATGAGATCTCCCAAGGAACAAAGGAGTAGAACCAAGGCGGGAGCGAAGCTTGGGTGGTATCTGCGTTTTCCTGCATTCAAAACTGAGGGATTAGGAGGTTTAAGTTTAGAAGCTTTATGCCTTATCTTTGGTGGAAATGAGATGTCTGGAGCTTTCTGCTTATGAGCAGTTGCAGGCACTGAAGATGTTAAAGCAAGTTCAGGATGAACTGCCATCTTCTCCTCTCCAATTGGAACCTCTGGTTCCACCTCAACACTGAAGCTCTATCCATCAATGGTTGCTCTCTGCTTCCTATCCATCTCGAACTGCAAGGGCTTATCTCCTAGTTGGAGATCAATCAGACCACGTCTCACATCTATCACAGCTACCGCTGTAGCTAAAAATGATCTTCCAAGCAGCAAAGGATCATCTGGCTCAACATTGTACTTCAGTACTACAAAGTCTGTTGGAATTAAGTAGTTTCCAACTCTGATAGGTACATCCTCAAGAACACCTTCGGGGTACCTCTTTGATAGATCAGCTAGGATAAGAGAGATCCTAGTAGGCTGAAATTCCATAAGTCCCAATCTCTTAGCCACAGAGTATGGCATGAGATTCACACCAGATCCTAAATCACACATAGAATGCTTGAATCTGCCCTTAGAGATGGAACAGTCAAGAACAAAGACCCTTGGGTCTGGAAGCTTCTCTGAAATCTGAATCAGCTGCTTTTCCATCACTTTCATGCAATTAGCTTCGTATAGCTCTTGTTTGGACAGCTTAGAAGGCTTAGAATGTGGTAATTGAGGCTCAAAGACTCGTTATGAGACTGTTGCAGAGTTCTGGTCCCGTCTGCGATCTGTGTCGATCGATGCATGTTGTGTGTCGATCGACACAAGGCAATTTTGTTCAAATTCATCAGACGTCTCGGGACTGTGTCGATCGATGCACGAGGTGTGTCGATCGATGCTTGTCTCAGACAGACAGAATTCATCCAGAAAATCCGAGATTATGCTCTCTTCTTCTTCCAGCAAGTCAATCTCATCTCCTGTGTTCACAGCATTGACGTATTGCCTCTGTTCAGCTTTCCCAGCTTCAGTCTGCCTCTGTATTGCTCCAGTTGTTTGTTGAATCAGGATATTTAGCTCCTTCGCATGTGTGCTCAAAGATTCAAACTTCCCGTTCAAATTTTCATACAATGCATCTATCTTTGAGTTGAAGGTCACAGCGATATGTTGTTGTCCCTCAAGAAACTGCTCCATCATGGTTTCTAATCAGCTCTTATATGTAGGTGCAAGCGGTGCTCGGTAAGAAGAACCACCATAGTTCCTCGTGAAGGAGTTACTCTGTTGCTGGAAGGGTTCCTGAAAAGCTGATTTCTAACTGTAGAATCCATTCCCTCCAGCGCAGTTGACAGCTTCTTGCGCATACTTTCCAAGTAGAAGACTATGCAGAGAGTCAACTGTGTTTTTCAGCCCAGCTATCTGTGAGCTGTCAATCCCTGAGCCAAAAGAATCATTCCGACACATCGTACTTGCGATCTCTTCTTGGTGCTTCCGCGAAAATGTGTCGATCGATGCAAGCAGAGCGTCGATCGATGCAATGCAAAAACTGTGACGATCGACACACAGGACAGTGTCGATCGATGCAGGGCGAACATGTTGTATCGCCTAGGATCTAGGGTTCGTTATATTGAAATTACCAACCTCGTTCTTACCTTGAACTGGCAGCGGAATGATTGGTGACGAGATCAGTAAGCGACTCAGATGCTTCGCCTCTACCAGATACACACGCACACAAACCTGGAAACCGGGATGCTAGTGCCGGATCTTTGGCATCTCTGAGTTTTGGTGTTTCTACTCTCTCTGTCAAGAAAAAGTTGACGGCTACTGTTCTAGGTCGAAACTCATTTTTTTTTATTAAGACCTAGAATCACTCAAAACGGGCCGACTCGTTTAAGTCATAAAATCGAAATGTCTGTTTCGAAACCCGATCTGTGTCGACCGACACACATACTGTGTCGATCGACACACCACCATATACTCGATATTAATGTGTATTCAATACACATTAACATGATCATTACCATAATGATCATTCCCATATTTAAGCTTCCAGTTTGCTTAGGTGTGTGACCCTATAGGATCATATAATACTGGCAGTAAGTCTACAACTTACAGATTGCAAGAGGCTTCTAGCAAAACATTGCAACCGCCCAGTATTATACGAATATCTGATCTCGACACACAACTATCATCAGGAGTGAGTACAAGTGTGATTTCAGGATACTATCCCAACAATCTCCCACTTGTACTGGAATCATCAATTCCTATAATCCTTTTGTCACTATATCTCGATTTGGCATAAGACAAGATTGGTGTCATCCTTATTTAGCCAATATCGTGTTTATTGAACTCCTGATCTATACTGAACAAGATAAACAACTGAACTACAGTTCGTTTGAGTGCGGCCACACATTTTCTCAGTATTAAATCTTCGATAGGCCCTGAGATATTTATCTCCCGTTATTCAGGAGGGATAAATCCCTTCTTGTTCCATCCCTGTCTCAACACACACTTCATGATACACCTGAGCAGTGCCGTTATAGCCGCCAGTTACGGGTCGACGTTTGACAAGGTCAAAATGCACCAATTCATATGTAAGAAAACATGATGAACTCAGGTCTAAGGACTATACTCATAGTCGTAATGAGAATCTCTCATGACACAGATATAACTATCTTGGAGACTTCTTATTAGTGGGTCACGTCCAATCATATTTTCATCAACATATATCTATGTGACTGACTGTGATAATCATATCATTGACTCCATGAAACTTAGTCAACAGTCACCTCACAATCTAGTCTCTCGCGGTTGTCATTGTCCCACTTTGACAACCTCGACTAGGGACACATCATAATTTATGTCATCTATAACTTATAGGGTTCCATGATCAAGTCCTCAACTTGATGACCTATAATATGACGTAAACTTATTTTGGGACCATTATTTAGATCACAATAAATAATGCTGAAATCAAATTTCATCAAACATATCTAAAAGTATGTTTACAAGAACATCTTATTATAACTAAAATAAAACTAAAACTCCCACTAGAATCAAGATTACATCTTAAGATCTCTAATGCCCACATCAGTAGTATGGAACTCATGCTTGGGCCTTGGGAGTGGCTTAGTCAGAGGATCAGCGACATTCTCTTCCGTCGGAACTCGGCTGATCTCCGCATCACCTCTATTGACGATATCACGAATCAGGTGATATCTCCTCTCTACGTGTTTGGACTTCTGGTGTGACCTGGGTTCTTTCGCCTGAGCAATGGCTCCATTGTTATCACAAAACAAAGCCACTGGCTCCAAGATACTAGGAACCACACCAAGTTCAGTCATGAACTTCTTGATCCAAACAGCTTCCTTTGCCGCTTCTGAAGCAGCAACATATTCAGCTTCCGTCGTGGAATCAGCTACGATATTCTGCTTAGAGCTCTTCCAGCTCACCGCACCGCCATTTAGACAGAAGACATATCCAGATTGTGATCGGAAATCGTCTCTGTCCGTCTGAAAACTCGTATCGGTGAATCCATTCACCACAAGTTCTTCACTTCCTCCATATACCAAGAACTTGTCCTTAGTATGTCTCAAATATTTGAGAATATTCTTGACAGCTGTCCAGTGATCTTCACCTGGATCAGATTGGTATCTACTCGTCATGCTTAGCGCGTAAGCTACATCTGGACGAGTGCAGAGTATGGCATACATGATAGATCCTATTGCAGAAGCATAAGGAATCCTATCAATGCGTTCTCGCTCAGCATGTGTCGCCGGACACTGCTTCTTTCTGAGACTAATGCCATGAGACATTGGTATGAAGCCCTTCTTGGAATCTTGCATCTTGAATCTGTGCAACACCTTATCAATATAAGTGTCCTGGCACAATCCAATCAGCCTATTCGCTCTATCTCTGTAGATTCGGATTCCAAGGATGTAGGCGGCTTCTCCCATGTCTTTCATGGAAAAACAACTTCCGAGCCAAGTCTTAACAGACTGAAGCAACGAAACGTCATTACCGAGAAGAAGTATGTCATCGACATACAGTACAAGAAACGCAATTCCGCTCCCACTAGTCTTCTTGTATACACGTGGTTCTTCCTCGCTCTTGATGAAACCAAATTGTTTTACTGCTTCATCAAAACGAAGATTCCAACTCCGTGATGCTTGCTTCAATCCATAAATGGATTTATGAAGCTTGCATACCTTCCCAGCATTCTTAGGATCTACAAAACCCTCAGGCTGTGTCATATACACATCCTCTTCCAGAATTCCATTCAGGAAGGCGGTTTTGACATCCATCTGTCAAATCTCATAATCAAAATAAGCGGCAGTTGCTAGAAGAATCCGAATGGATTTAAGCATAGCGACTGGGGAATAGGTTTCATCATAGTCAATACCATGAATTTGCTTGAAACCTTTAGCCACCAACCTAGATTTATAAATTTGGACATTGCCATCCACGTCAATCTTCTTCTTGAAGATCCATTTACACTCAATGGCTTTTGCACCATTAGGTAAATCGACCAAGGACCATACTTAGTTTTCTGACATGGATCCCATTTCGGATTTAGAGGCTCCAAGCCATTTTTCGGAGTCCGGGCCCATCATTGCTTCCGCGAGGTTTGCAGGTTCGTCACTTTCAATGATCATCAGATCATTGGAATCGGTCACAAGAAACCCATAGTATCTCTCGGGTTCGTGACGGATCCTTCCGGATCTACGAACTTCAGGCTCCACAGGCGTGGGCTTGTTGGGAATGTCCTGAAATCTATTGTACTTACTCCAAGTGAAAGTCGTATTGTCGAGATGAGACAATCATATGACACTAGGTAGTCATAATGCTTTGCTAGAAGCCACTTATGATCAATGAGTTTAGAACTCATTGCTAGTGTTATATGATCCTACAGGGTCACACACCTAAGCAAACTGGACGTTAAAGACGAGGTTGATCATTAATGTAATGATCTGGTGAATGCATATTTGATATGCATTCGATATCAATATTCTGGGGCAGTGTCGATCGATGCAGATAGTGCATCGATCGATGCAACTCGCGGATTAATCAGATTAATTCGGTTTAATCATTGGTTAATTCCGTTATGGTTTAAGTCGACATATATAAGATATATGGTCGACCTAAACTGATGACTAACCTAATTCACAGCCACCAGAACTTGAATAGAAACCTCTGAAGAGATTGGATCTCTATAGGCACTAGCATCCCTGCTGTTCAGTTTGTGTGCGTGTGGATACCAGTAGAGGCGCAGCACTTGAGGCGCTTTAGATCTCGATTATCTGCAAATCTTCCGCTGCTAATCACCAGGTAATTCTGAGATCCCTAGATTCAATTACATGAACCCTAGATCCTAGGCTTGGAATTCAGACCAGGATTGCCTAATTGGATTAGGAACTGCTAGAAATTCCTTCAGTGGTATTAGAGCTTTAGGGTTCCATTGAATATGTAGCATGTTGATTAGATTGGTTGAATCTGGATCTCTGTATGTATGATACAAGCATGCTAAAACTCGTTTTGATCAAAGTAACCTAATATAGGGTTTTGTTCGAAAAACGTTTTAGGGTTTTTCGCATGGTTTCGATCGATGCCAATCCGGCATCGATCGACACAGGGCGAAAACCCGAATAAAATTTAGGGTTTTTCGCATGGTGTCGATCGATTCCAATCCGGCGTCGATCGACACAGGGCGAAAGCCCGAATAAAACTTAGGTTTCGCCTAGTGTTGATCGACACAAGCGTTGTGTCGGTCGACACAAACCTCGCGAGATTGATGAATCGGTTCAATTGGATTGGACCGGTTATCGAGCTTGGTTAATAATGGTTAAACGCTAAGAATGGTTTAATTGCGATTGGTTTGATTAAGTTGGTATCGACCGATGCCAATGTAGCATCGATCGACACTGACCGATATTCAAAACCGGATCAATTGGATTGATCGGTTATCGCGGATTGCTTTTGGTTATTCTGCATCGATCGACACTAAAGTAGTGTCGGTCGACATCAGATTTGATGGTTTAGGTTGTGGAACCTGAAATCACAGAAACAAAGCAAGATAAATCAATTAATTAGAAGAATTAAAACATAATAAAACTGAACGTTTTAAGGTTCCGTTCCTCAACCAAATATCAAGTGATACTTGATGTCTTTCCAATCTTGTCAACTGTCAAGACTTGTTTCATTGTACGATAGGCTTGCAGTGCAAGGTATCAACAATTACATGAGTAAGGCAGGAAGTAATCGTGTTGATGGGCTTGCAGTGCAAGACATCAACAATTACATGACTGAAGAGATTGGTTTACTTGACTGGGCCATCAAAATCGTTTTGGGCTCAGAGACATCAGGTTGATTGGACATGAGATGTCAATCCACAACCAAGAGTTATATTGGATATAACTAGCAAAGAGTTGCTTACCTAGATAGCTAAAATTTGGGTGATAGCCAGTGGCTCACTCAAGTTTAGTGAAGTAAGGGTCTTGGATCATTATATTCATCCGAGGAAACATTGTTTGAATATAATGCGAGTTTTCTTAATAGTTAAGACTTCTCATTTCTTGAACATCATAACTAAAACCTCCCTTGTTTTTCAGCTATGTCTAGCACAAACCATCGTAACAATTTCTCCCAGCGATCCGTCCTTGAGAAGGACAAGTTAAATGGATCCAACTTTCTTGAATGGTATCGGAACTTGAGAATTGTTCTCAAACAGGAGAAAAAGGACTATGTACTTGAGAAAGTTCTCCCCAAGAAGTACCGAGTCAATGCCTGGCAGTCAGATAAGGATGCTTGGGATAAGCATTCTAATGATGCGGTGGATGTGAGTTGTCTCATGTTGGCTACCATGAACTCGGAATTGCAGAAGCAATATGAGTACGTGGAGTCGCCAATAGAGATGATCACTGGCCTGAAAAGTATGTTTCAGGAGCAGGCACGAACTCAGAGATACCAGACGGTTAGGTCTCTGATTGAGTGCAAGCTACCAAAGGGCGAACCAGTTAGTCCTCATGTCATTAAGATGATGGGTTATATAGATAACCTGGGGAAATTGGATTGTCCCATTAGCCAAGAGTTGGCTACTGACATCATTCTGCAGTCACTGCCGTCAAGCTATGATCAATTTGTTATGAACTATAACATGAACAACTTGACGAAGACGTTGACTGAATTGCATGGGATGCTTAAGACTGCTGAACCTAACATCAAGAAGGACACCCCAAATGTCCTTATGGTACAAAAGGGTAAAAAGTTTAAGAAACTTGGTAAGAACAAAGGTGATGGCAAGACGAGCTCGATTGTGAATCCAAGCGAGTCTGGCCATGTTCCTAAGGTTAAAACCAGTCTTCTGAAAATGTTAAGTGCCGTTATTGTAATGGTTATGGGCATTTGAAAAGAAACTGCAATAAATTCTTGGAAGATTATGAGAAGCTGAAGAAGACGTACGAGACTTCTTCTTCAGGTATTATGTTATAGAAGTAAATGTTACTTCTTATAGTCCTACTTGTTGGGTATTGGATACCAGCTGTGGTACTCATATTTTGTGAAAATGTGCAGGGCCTGAGCAAAAGTAGGACTATGGAGAAAGGACAAGTGGACCTATGAGTGAGAATGGAGCAAGAATTGCTGCATTAACCGTAGGAGTATTTCATTTGTTTTTTCCTTTTATGGCATGTTTTGAACTTAAAACTGCTACTATGTACCTGCTATGAGCAGAAAGATTATTTCTATTCCTTGTTTGGATATGGAAGGATATCAGTTTTCAAGTTAAGAATAAGTGTTATTCATTTGATTACAGTGATATATTTTATAGTAGCAATCCATTAGAGAATGGACTTTATGTTCTAAACCAGAATGTGCCTAACTATAACATTAATACCAAGAGATTCAAGTCAAAAGATACGAATCAAACTCTTTCTCTGGCATTGTCGTTTTGAGCCACATAAATGAGAAACAGATTCAGAAGCTCCATAGTGATGGGCTTTTGGGCTCATCTGATTATGAATCATAATGAGTAAAGTGAATCTTGTTTATTGGAAAACGACAGAGGCCCCTTTCAACAAAGGTAGTGTCGATCGATGCATGTATGCAACGATCGATACAGGTTGCGAACGAACGGACAAAATGAAAGGGCCAGAGGCTTATTGGGCTTTATACATACGGATGTATATGGGCCGATGAGCACTAGTGCTAGAAGAAAATTTCAGTACTTCATTACCTTTACTGATATTTTCAGAAGGTACGGTTATGCCTTATTTATAAGGCATAAGTCAGAATCTTTGAAAAGTTCAAAGAATTCCAAAATGAAGTACATAATCAATTTGGCAAAGTTATTAAACCTCTACGATGAGATCATGGAGGTGAATACTTAGGCCAAGAATTTAGTGATCATCTGAGAGATTGTGAAAGTGTTTCACAATTCACTCCTCCTGTATCGGACTTTATTAGATATGGTTCGATCAATGATGAGTCACTTAGATCTTCCATTATCCTTCTAAGAATACGCTCTAGAAATGTCTGAGTTTACTTTAAATAAAGTTCCATCAAAATCAGTTACAGAGATACCACATGAGATGTGGAATGTAAATGTTTCTGATTTATCCATCATGGAGATTTGGAGTTGCGAGACTTATATAAAACGTTTAATCTCTGATAAGCTCACACCCAAATCTGATAAGTGCTACTTCATTGGTTGTCCTAACAAAACCAAGGCATGTTACTTTTACAACCAGTTCGAGAACAAATTTTTCGTTGCTCGGAACTATGTTTTCTTGAGAAAGACTTTCTTTCCAAGAAGAACAGTGGGAGTAAAAGTACAACTCGAAGAAATTCGAAAATCAAGGGAGACTGCTCAACCTGATGAGGAAGAGCAGCAGTTGGATCTACAAAGAGTTGTAGAACCTGCACCTGTGGTGCCTAGAGTTTATAAAGGATCTGGTGAATGTATATTCGATATACATTTAAATGGCGAGTTTCTGAAGAAGTGTCGATCGACACAAAAGTTTCATCGATCGACACAGATCGCGAACCAAATATTGATTTTGGTTTATGACTTAATTAACTACGGTTTAAATATTGGTTAATTAGGTCGTGGTAAAAGTATACATATGAGATATGTGTGCGCAAGTTTTACAGAAAACTGAAGCTCGCAGATCCGAAAGGATCCGTCACGAACCCGAGAAATGTGGATTTCTCGTAACTAATTGATGTGATCTACTGATCATTGAAAGTGACGGGCCTGCGAATTTTGAAGAAGCAATGATGGGCCTTGACTCCGAAAATGGCTGAAAGCCGCTGAATCCGAAATGGGATCCATGTCACAGAACCAAGTATGATTTGGGTTGATTTACCCGATGGTGTAGAAACCATTGTGAGTAAATGGATTTTCAAGAAGAAAAGTTGACATGGTTAGTAGTATTCAAATGTACAAAGCTAGGTTGGTGGAAAAAGGTTTCAAGTAAATTCATGGTATTGTTTGTGAAGAAACCTAATCCCAGACACCATGCTTATGTCCATCCGGATTCTCCTAGCAACCGCCACTCATAATAGTTATGAGATCTGGCAGATGGATATGAAAACAGTTTTCCTTAATGGAATTCTGAAAAAGGATGTGTACCTGACACAACCTGAAGTTTTCATTGATCCTAATGAAGCTAGGAAGATATGCAAGCTCATCGGTCCATTTATGGACTGAAGCAAGCATCTCGGAGTTGGAATCTTCGTTTTGATGAAGCAGTCAAAAGGTTTGACTTCGTCAAGAACGAAGAGGAACCGAGTGTTTACAAGATGACTAGTGGGAGCGCAGTTGCATTTCTGGTATTGTATGTTGATAACATACCACTTCTCGGAAATGAAGTTCCATTGTTTCAGTCTGTTAAGACTTGATTCGAAAGTTGTTTTCGATAAAATTATGGGAGAAACCGTATACATTCTTGGAATAAGAATCTATAGAGATAGATTGGATAAGCTAATTGGATTGTGTCAAGATACTTATAGTGATAAGGCCTTGCACATGTCCAATATGCAGGATTCCAAGAAGGGCTTCGTGCAAATGACTCTTGGTATTACTCTTAGCAAGACGCAGTGTCTTTCGACACACGCTGAGCAAGGGCGAATGAGAGTCAAGCTACTGCTAAAGGCATTAGATGTCTTAAGATGTGATCTTAATTTTAGTGGGAGTCATTGTTATTAATTTTAGTTATGATATGATGTTCGTATAAACATAATTTGATTATGTTATTGAAATCTGACATCTGTATTATTTAATAATGGTTATTAAATAATAGTTCCAAAGTAATTTATGACATTTTATAGGTCATCAAGTATGTGACTTGATCATGAAACCCTATAGATAATAAATGACATAAATTATGATTGGTCTCTGGTCGAGGTTGTTAAAGTGGGACATTAACAACAGCGTGAGACTAGTATGTGAGGTGACTGATGACTAAGTTTCATGGAGTCATTAATAAGAGTATTAAAGTCAATCACATAGATATGTGTTGGAGAACACAGGATCGGACATGACCCACTGATGAGAACTCTACGGGATAGTTATATAAGTGTCATGAGAGTTTTCATTACGACTATAGGGTATAGTCCTTAGACCTGAGTTCATCATGTTTTCTTACATGTGAATTGGTCCGCTTTAACCTTGTCAAACGTCCGCCGTAACTGGTGATTATAAAGGCATTGATTGGGCGTATCATGAAGCGTGTGAAGAGACAGGGATGGAACAAGATGGGATTTGTCCCTCCTATATAACAGGAGATAAATATCTCAGGGCCCATCGAAGATTTGATACTGAGAAATGTGTGGCCACACTCAAACGAGGTGATTGTCAGTCGTTTGTCTTGTCAGTATAAATCGGAGTTCGATGAACATGATCTTGGCTAAATAAGGGTGACACAGATCTTGCCTTATGCCAGATCGAGATATAGTGACGAAGGGATTGAAGGAATAGATGATTCCAGTACAAGTGGGAGATTGTTGGGAATGTCCTGAAATCTATTGTACTTACTCCAAGTGAAAGTCGTATTGTCGAGATGAGACAATCATATGACACTAGGTAGTCATAATGCTTTGCTAGAAGCCACTTATGATCAATGAGTTTAGAACTCATTGCTAGTGTTATATGATCCTACAGGGTCACACACCTAAGCAAACTGGACGTTAAAGACGAGGTTGATCATTAATGTAATGATCTGGTGAATGCATATTTGATATGCATTCGATATCAATATTCTGGGGCAGTGTCGATCGATGCAGATAGTGCATCGATCGATGCAACTCGTGGATTAATCAGATTAATTCGGTTTAATCGTTGGTTAATTCCGTTATGGTTTAAGTCGACATATATAAGATATATGGTCGACCTAAACTAATGACTAACCTAATTCACAGCCACCAGAACGAGATAGAAACCTCTCTAGAGATTAGATCTCTTACAGGCACTAGCATCCCTGCTGTCCAGTTTGTGTGCGTGTGGATACCAGTAGAGGCACAGCGTTTGAGGTGCTTCGTGATCTCGATTATCTGCAAACCTTCCGCTGCTAATCATCAGGTAAATCTGAGATCCCATAGATTCAATTACTTGAACCTTAGATCCTAGGCTCGGAATTCAGACTAGGGTTCCTAATCCTGATTAGAACTGCTAGAAATTCCTTTAGGGCTCCACAGAACTTTGTGGATCCAACTGCTGCTCTTCCTCAGCAGGTTGAGCAGTCTCCTGTGCATCTTGAATTTCTTCGAGATGTACTTTACTCCCACTGTTTTTCTTAGAAAGAAATTCCCTCTCAAGAAAAGAACAGTCCCGAGCAACAAATACCTTGATCTCAGATTGGTTGTAAAAGTAGTATGCCTTGGTTTCCCTAGGATAACCAACGAAGTAGCATTTATCTGATTTGGGTGCGAGCTTGTCAGAGATTAAACGTTTGACATAAGCCTCACAACCCCAAATTTTCAGGAAAGACAGACTAGGAATGTTCCCAGTCCACAATTCATGTGGGGTCTTTTACACTGACTTAGATGGCACCCTATTTAGTGTAAACGCAGACGTTTCTAGAGTGTATCCCCAAAAGGATAATGGAAGATTTGAATGACTCATCATAGACCGAACCATATCCAATAAGGTTCGATTCCTCCTCTCTGACACTCCATTCCATTGAGGTGTTCCAGGAGGAGTGAGTTGTGAAACAATTCCACACTCGCTCAGATAGTCACTGAACTCTTGGCTCAAGTATTCTCCTCCGCGATCCGACCGCAGAACTTTGATACTTTTGTCAAGTTGGTTATGTACTTCATTCTTTAATTCCTTGAATCTATCAAAGGATTCTGACTTATGTCTCATCAAATAGACGTAGCCATACCTACTGAAGTCATCAGTGAAGGTAATGAAGTACTTGTAATTTCCTCTGGAAACAGTGCTCATTGGCCCACATACATCAGTATGAATAAGACCCAATAAATCACTGGCCCTTTCAGTCTGTTTGTTGAAAGGGGCTTTAGCCATTTTTCCCATCAAGCAAGATTCGCATTTCTCACATGATTCAAAATTAAATGAGCCCAGAAGCCCATTTCGATGGAGCCTTTGGATGTGTTTCTCATTGATGTGGCCTAAACGACAATGCCATAAGAAATTCGGGTTTTCGTCATTTGACTTAAACCGCTTTGTATTTATGTTAAAGACAGGCATTTCTTGGTTTAATATATATAACCCATTGTCTAATGGGGCGCTACCATAATACGTACCATCACGATTAAAAGAACAAACTTTATTCTTAACAGCAAAATCAAAACCTTCCAAATCCAAAACGGAAACTGAAATTATGTTTCTGCTAATCGCAGGTACAAAGTAGCAATTATTCAATACTAAAACCATGCCAGAAGGTAAAGACAAATCATAAGTGCCTACGGCCAGTGCAGCAACCTTAGCTCCATTCCCGACCCGTAGCTCCACTTGTCCTTTCCTCAGCGTTCTACTGTTTCTTAGTGCCTGCACATCAGTACAAATATGAGCACCGCAGCCGGTATCCAATACCCACGAAGTAGAACTATGAGTCATAACATTAAGTTCGATAACATAAATACCTGAATCTGACGCATCATACGTCTGCTTCAGTTTCTTGTAATCTTCCATGAACTTCTTGCAGCCTCTCTTCCAATGCCCTAGCTGCTTGCAGTAGTTGCATTTATCCTCAGGAGAAGGCCCGAATTTGGGCTTGGGCTTGGGCTTGTCTTGACTCTCAGTCTGGACAGCCTTAGCCTTTCCCTTATCCTTACCAGGTTTCTTAAACCTTTTACCCCCTTGTACCATCAGTACATTGGGAGTAGCCTTCTTGAGTTTCGGCTCTGCTGTCTTCAGCATACCGTGCAACTCAGTCAATGTCTTAGTCATGTTTTGCATGTTGTAGTTCATGATGCACTGATCAAAACACGATGGCAAAGACTGCAGAATCATGTCAGTGGCTAGCTCCTGGCTAATGGCACAGTCCAGTTTCCCCAGTTTATCAATGTAACCCATCATTTTAAGGACATGAGGACTCACTGGACTGTCCTTAGCCAGCTTGCAATCCATGAGAGATTTAACCGTCTGGTATCTCTCTGTGCGAGCTTGCTCCTGAAACAAAGCTTTCAAGCTGTTAATCATCTCAATCGGTGACATCACGTTCTCATATTGCTTCTGCAGCTCAGAGTTCATAGTCACCAGCATTAGACAATTAACGTCTTTGACATCAGCTGAATACTTATCCCAAGCATTCTTATCTGCCTGCGTGGCATTGCAACGTGGCCTCTCGGGGAGAACTCTTGTAAGGACATATTCCTTGTTCTCCTGCCTGAGAACTATTCTCAGGTTCCGATACCATTCCAAGAAATTAGATCCATTTATCTTGTCCTTCTCAAGTACGGATCTCAGCGAGAAAGTGTTGATGTGAGTTGAGACAGACATAGCTGTAATTAAAAGAGGCAGAGATTTTAGGTATAATGCTCAAGGAAATGAGAATTCTTATCTAATAAGAAAACTCGCATTGTATTCAAAACTATGTTTCCTCAGATGAATACAATGAGCCAAGATCCATACTTCACCAAAATCTGAGTGGGCGACTCGCCATCACCCAAACTTTAGTTATCTAGGTAAGCAAATCATTTCTAATTGTACCCAGTACAACTCTTGGTCGCAGCAGATGAGACAATCTATGTCTAATCCACTCTGATGTCTCTGGGCCCAGAACTTCTGATAGCCCAGTCAAGTAAAACCAATCTCTTCAGTCTTGTGATCACTGACAGTCGCACTGCAAGTCTATCAATGATCACCTGCCTTACTCATGTAGTTGTGGATACCAAGGACTCCAAGGCTATCCAACAACGAAACAAGTCTTGACAGTAGACAAGATCGGGAAAGACATCAAGATCACTTGATATTTATTTGAGGAAATGAACTATTTAATCTTGATGTATATCCAATATACATCCAAGAATATATTAAGTTTCTTATAATATCTAGATTTATTATGTTTAAGTTTAATCTAGAACTTATGAATAAATTTGGCCTGGTATCTGCAAATTGAGGTCCAGCCTTCAAGTCTGCGAGTGGTGTGTCGATCGACGCATCCTTGCATCGGTCGACACAACCTAATTTAAACCAGACTTCGATAACCGGTCAAACCGGATCGAATTTCCTTAACCGGTTCAATCTAATTGAACCGGTCCGGTTTAATGGTCCATCTCGATCGTCACACAATACTGTGTCGATCGACATGACCTAACCATAACCAAATTGATTTTCCGGTTCAATCCAATTGAACCGGGTCGATAACCGGTAAATCTAATTTAACTGAAATCAACCAATTAAACCGGTTCTTAACCAATTGAGATAACCAGCCTAATCTAATTGAAGCGGTTCATCCAATTAAACCGATTTAATCGAATTAACCATGCGAGATAACCGGTTCAATCCAATTGAACCGATCTATCCTTTCGCATTGCTTGTGTCGACCAACACACCTAGTGTATCGACCGATACTGTACGAAAACGGATATTCGATCACTGATCGAATACCCTAAAATTTTTACGCGTTTTCGCTGTGTGTCGACCGACACACGCTTTGTGTCGATCGACACTTTGCAAAAACACAGACATCGTATTTTCAACAGAGGCTTTAATCCGTGATTAACATCATGAAAACGCGATTTATCAAGCACCAATCTATTCAATTACATCAATTTTCGAATTAAATGCTTCAGATTCAATAGACTAAACCCTAACAAGCTCTGATACCACTGTTGGATCGCCTAGGATCTAGGGTTCGTTATATTGAAATTACCAACCTCGTTCTTACCTTGAACTGGCAGCGGAATGATTGGTGACGAGATCAGTAAGCGACTCAGATGCTTCGCCTCTACCAGATACACACGCACACAAACCTGGAAACCGGGATGCTAGTGCCGGATCTTTGGGATCTCTGAGTTTTGGTGTTTCTACTCTCTCTGTC
The DNA here is from genome assembly GCA_030180135.1 of Orychophragmus violaceus. Taxonomy (NCBI): domain Eukaryota; kingdom Viridiplantae; phylum Streptophyta; class Magnoliopsida; order Brassicales; family Brassicaceae; genus Orychophragmus; species Orychophragmus violaceus. The sequence continues at coordinate 90,303,259 of CM058239.1, read as the reverse complement.
AAGAAAAAGTTGACGGCTACTGTTCTAGATCGAAACTCATTGTTTTTATTAAGACCTAGGATCACTCAAAACGGGCCGACTCTTTAAGTCATAAAATCGAAACGTCTGTTTCGAAACCCGATCTGTGTCGACCGACACACATACTGTGTCGATCGACACACCACCATATACTCGATATTAATGTGTATCCAATACACATTAACATGATCATTACCATAATGATCATTCCCATATTTAAGCTTCCAGTTTGCTTAGGTGTGTGACCCTATAGGATCTTATAATACTGGCAGTAAGTCTACAACTTACAGATTGCAAGAGGCTTCTAGCAAAACATTGCAACCGCCCAGTATTATACGAATGTCTGATCTCGACACACAACTATCATCAGGAGTGAGTACAAGTGTGATTTCAGGACACTATCCCAACAGAACAGGCGTACCTGAAACGCAAGAAAAAGAGAGAAAAATTAGTAACCAAAAACAAAAACAAAAAACCTAGTCTAAACCCTAAGTCCAAATCTATCGAAGACTCAAAAGAGTCCCCGACAACGGCGCCAAAAACTTGATAGGTCTAGTTTTATCCCTATTCTAACTGCAAGTGCACAATGATGCGAATGTAGTACTTAGGGTATCGAATCCACAGAGACTCTAGACTCTTGCGATAGATTATAGAATTTCAAGTTAAGCTAGGTGAATGATGAAGAAAGCAGTAAATCAGACAGCAGAAAAGTAAATAAAGCGAGTTGTAAGCAATCAAACGAAGCGTTAGGTCAAGGAATTTCTCAGGAAATCAAGAACATAGGCAATCAATCAATCGGGATCTAAATATGAACTGTTCTAGAACTGGAATCATGGAAGTATAAGAAGCCAACTTTCGTTGTGAATCCTATCTATGTCTAACAACCTAGCAAACCAACTTTCGTTGTGAATTCTAGAGTTCTAAACAAGCATTAATCTCAATTTCTTTCGTTCACAATTCCTCTAAATCAAATTTCTTTGCGAGTAGATCGAATTGCTCACCTAGGTTCTTTCTAGCTAATTAACCAACTGTCGTTGTGGAAATCAACCTAACATCAATAATCTAAGTGGCCAATTCAGATTAAGCATTAAGAACAACCCTAGATGAAGAACTAACAGATATGAATTCCTACAGATTTATCAACCTATAATTCCATGAAATCCCTAATGAGAATCCCTAAACCTAACTGGTAAACTACTCAGACATGATCATCGAAACAGAAGACATCATGAATAGAAAACCAAATATCATAAAACAGATAAAGAAACTGGGGTTCAAAATCCTCTCTCTTTCAAGAACAAGATCAGCCCCTTTCTCTCTGAAATAAAATAAAGCATAGTAAAGCGTAGCCTAAACAATGGCTTAAAAACCCTAATATAATGATCTAAACTCGGCTGGGGCTTCTTTGTAATTATAGAAACTTTTGGGCTTGAATTGCAAATTTCCAAACTCTTCATAAACTCGCCGAGAATAAGTCTGTGTCGACCTTGTGTCGATCGATGCACATTCTGTGTCGATCGACACAGGTCTGTGAAATCGCCAGTGAACTCTATCTCTCGGGTAAATACTCCAAAATGCTCCAAAATACTCCATAATGTCCAAATCCGCTCCAAACGTGTCTAGACCTGAAAACATAGATAAAAGGACTCCAAAAGACTCTAAAAGACTCGATAAGAAGACATATACCATGGTTAAAAACCCTAAAATCCATGGAATATCAGGGTGTCCCTGTGTCAAGTTCCTCCATGTCTTCATCCTCCTGTTCATCCTGAGATTCGTACTCACCGGCTTCGTTCAGGATCATGATCCTCCGGTTCGGACAGTCTCGAGCCATATGTCCTTTACCCTGACACTTAAAACACGTGATATCTCTAGAACGGGACGTACTAGGGAACTTACCTGGATTTGGTCGGTTGGGCTTAGACGTCTCAACGGTCGGCTTCTTGAACCGAGACTCAACCTCAACAGTCTTACCTTTGTCAATGGGTCGTGGAGTCGGTGCGGCCCAAGGTGTGTTGGTCCTAGGCCGGGTTGTGGCCGTGGCCTTCTGCTTGTTGTGATGCTCAACCTGTATACACAAATGCAACAATTCGGGCATATCGTGATAAGGTTGAATTTCTACCTTTCTAGCGATCCTCTCGTTCAGTCCGTTCACGAACTGGGCCATCACCCAAATGTTGGTAGAATGCTCTAGGGAGACCATCTCGAGCCGGAGCTTGATCTGGTGCAATTGAGAAATTTTATTCTTATTTAGTTTCCATTACAGGTTTGGTGAGTTCCACGTTCATTGAGTATGTAACCTTTGTATAAAAGATGCTGGTATAATTTTCAAAAGCGTTTCTTATGGTTGTGAAAAGTTTCTGAAAATAATATTTTGTTGTTTTCCTATTGTTGTGGCACCTCTCTATATTTGACCATACTCATCTTCAATAGCTCTTATCTGATTTCTTGCTAAAAGATGCTAGTAATACAAGTGGACGATGATCTAAAGCTTCAAATTTTAAAAACTTAGTCTGTGTAGTTGGGAACATGGCTAGCCACTCTGAATTAACCATCGTTTGGTCTAATCAGAATTTAACATCATGTGTGTATATTTTCCATGACCACAGGAAATGGTTGCAAATACTATTGATATCTCGAAAACCACATGTTAAGATCATTCTCCTAAAATCCATGAATGTAGTTTCAGCTCTACGAGATCCACCTTCCTTTTTATCATTACTGATGATTTCATTGAAATCACCTAAGATCAACAATGGTGCTTGTTTAGTAGATGAGATCCTTTCAAGTCTTTCCCAAAGGTGATTACGCAAAGTTGTATCTGGATGACCATAGATATCAGAATAGTATAATGAACTTCCATTAACATGAACAAAACAATATAAAATGTTAGACTGATAAATAACTGAAAATGCAACGTACTTTTCTAAATGATAACTATTTTTACACTCATACCACGAGGAGGTACGACTACATGGCATTCTTATCGTAAATCACTAACTAATCCCTGATGAATTTATATTTTTTTCTTGGTTTCTATGAGGCATATTATATCAAGGAGATACTTCCTTTGTATATCCTTTCGGCGGAGAACTATAGGATTTATGCCAAGATCTTGCCACATCTGGTCATTCCCTTCATCATATCATTTTCATCGTCTCCATCTGTGGGATTATCATAACCACCATTTTGAATGAGACAGTTTCATGAACATTGAGTGAGCATCCCACATACATCATTGAATCCCTGCAGCTTTTCATAACGGAATCTCAGAAGAGGTGAACTGAAAATGTTTTCGGAAGCATAGTGGTTGACTAAAATCCCAGTTAAGACGTACACGAATGTACTCAATATGAATATCAAAATTAACATTAAAGTCTACATCCATTAGTTGCCCCAGGTATTCCTCTTATTTGTATCAAGAATGGGATAAATTTGATCAAGGAGAGGGGGTTTGGAGAGGAGTCCATCGTTGGAGGATGGTTATTCTGTCTGCAAAGGCCCATGGTCCCTTTTTTAAGATTTCTCCATTGTTTCTTCAGTGGAGAAACAAATTGGAATTGTCTTCCATGGACGATGCGACAATGAACAATGCCAACAAGCCCCCATAGTCGTGGTAGTGCTGCAATGATGGATCTCAAGTTCTGTTTACGAGGCATAACCGGTTTGCCTATGAGGATGAACCGATTTTCTGCAACCGCTTGGTTAACAACATCCAATGGAAGTGGAATTGGATCATCGTTTCCAACGAGATCAAAGTCTTAAAGGGATCAGAGAAGGTTATCAGCCATTTTGGTTAGTGTTTTGTAGTACTGAAAGGAGTATAGCAATATGTTATATGCAGTTTGAGTGATAGAAAAGATGTGGATTCTTTTCTTTGTTATATAAACTATATTGGTTGTAATTTTCACATACTTTTTGGCATCACATCAAGAGATAACTTCCACGGGTGGACATGAATAACTGCTTCTTCTAAAACGCTGGAGAAGTTGATAATAAATGTTACCAAAGTGGTAAAAAACTTAATAGAACATAACCATTCCTCAATCACCTTTCAAATCACAAATAGAACATAACTGTCATGTAGTTTTGTTAGGATTTTTGAAAATTTTAATTTCTGTTTAGTTATTTTGATTTTGATTTCATTGTTTATTTCGATTATTTTGGTTTTTTAGATTATTTCCCGATTTTTTGGTATTTACTTTTTTCTAACAGTATACATAGATTTTTGTTTTTGTTTTAAGATAGATTGAATAAAAATATCTAAACGAAACCAAGTTTTAAAAATATTTGGTTTTTTAGTTAGTTTCATTTTTTCCCCTATCCAAATTGAACCAAAAACTAAGAGAACCAAACTGAACCGGTTACATGAATGCTGAAAACTACGATAAAACTGTTCATGACAAAAGTGAAAAAACAGAAGTCGAGAACACTCCTTCAAAAAGAATACACACGTGTCGATAAACCCTAATTAACTCTTTCCCCTCGTTCTGTCTATCTTTGACTCAACTCACAACCGCCGTTTTTAATTTCTTGTCGAGTTTTGCTTAATTTCAGAAAGTGGAAAACATATAAAGAAGAATCGAAAACAAACTCGTATAGAACGCAGACGCCGAAACGCCCCAAATTCATCTCCCTCTTCTCATCTAAACCCTACAATTTCGGATTTGTCAACTCTCCGAGCAGAACCGAACTTTGGCTGCAAAGAAAGATGGCGACCGAAGAAGAAAAGACCTTCGCGAAGAATTTCAACATAATGGATCTCCCTGACATCCCTACCGGACTTGCTCCGCATCTGCAACTCCAGCGAACTCGTGTCTTCTGTAACAACGACGCTCCTATACATGTACGACTTCTTTTAATTTCAAAATTTTACATTGCTTTGTATTTGAAGCTTATAACTTCATCTAAATTGGGATTATTGATTTTTCTAATTTTTGTTTCCTGTAAAAAAGCTGCAATTTTTACTAGTTTGGTCTTAGAGTACTACAAGATTAGATAGTGTGTTTGGTGATGATTGTGTTTGTGTGATTCCGTAGACTGAGAGTGTTAAATCCTCGGGTGCCTATAAAGCTGTGGAAGTGGACAACAGTGTGAAACTAGAAAACTTCTCTGAGAATTTCAAAGTTGATGTGATCAAAATTTCAGAAGACGGTATGGAACTAGAATTCGATTTGATTGGTATCGATGCAGCAATCGCCAATTCTTTCCGAAGGATCCTTCTAGCGGAGGTCTGTAACATTATCTCTCACGAACTCTGAATCTTGTGTCTTTGTTTTATAAGGTGTTTGTTTCTTTTTTACTTCAGCTTCCTACAATGGCTTTTGAAAAAGTGTTTATAGCAAACAATACATCCATTGTTCAAGATGAAGTTCTTGCTCAGAGGATGGGCCTTGTTCCAATTGCTGCAGATCCGAAGCTCTTCGAGTATTTATCCGGTAAGTAAACAAATTCAGTTGCATTTGATCCATCTCCATAAGCAATTGTCTCTCAGTTTATTTATTTTCATCTCTGTGTCCATTAGAAAACGATCAGCCAAATGAAAAGAACACCATTGTTTTTAAACTTCATGCGAAATGTGCAAAAGGTGAAGAACGTAAAAAAGGTAAAATTACACATTCTTTTGTTCATAATTTCTAACTCCATCTCTGACGTGCCCTGAAATACTGTTTCTCTTTTCTTATAGTTTTAACGAAAGAATTGATTTGGTTACCAAATGGAAGTGAGTTGGTTAAAGAATCAGGAGGTTCAACCTCAAAGCCAAAAACTTACACTTCGTTCAGCCGCAGCCAAGATTCCTTCCCCGAATTCGCTGATAACCCTATCACTCCGAGCTATCCTGACATATTGATAGCAAAACTTGGCCCTGGTCATGTATGTTTTCTATATTTCTAGGAATATGCTTGCTATGAGAGATGAACCAGACACTTGCCTCTTATTTTATCTTCTTTATGTAGGAAATTGAGCTTGAAGCTCATGCGGTTAAGGGCATTGGGAAAACACATGCAAAGTGGTCACCAGTAGCAACGGCTTGGTATCGAATGCTTCCTGAGGTAAGAAGTTTATATATACCTCAAAATCCATTCTGCTTGCCTTGTCCTAATCTTTCTTGTAATGATATTTGTTTGGTAATATCTTAGGTGATTCTACTAAAGGAATTCGAGAATGAACTTGCTAAAAAACTTGTAGAAGCTTGCCCAGCGAAAGTTTTTGACATTGAAGACATGGGCAATGGTAAAGTAAATGCCTTTTAACTTGCTTATCATTCTGATGAAAGTTGACAACTTTGGCTGCCAATTCGATTTCATATTGACTTAGCAAAAGTGGAAAACAGGTAGGAAAAGGGCAACGGTAGCTCGGCCGCGTGATTGCACGTTGTGTAGGGCATGCATCAAGGAAGAATTTGGTGAAAAGGTAAAAGGCGATGAAAAAGAATGGATCGACAATGTGGCTCTTCGACGTGCCAAGAACCATTTTATATGTAAGAAAAGAGAAAATAAAATCATTCCTTTTGCTCTGCAATTCATGATGATTTCATCTGAAAGAAAACCTAAATGAGTTTGTTATTTGTGTGTTTTTTCAGTTAAAATTGAGTCCACTGGATCACTGCCTCCGGAGCTTCTCTTCACTGAAGCTGTGAAGATACTGGAAGATAAATGTGAACGTGTAATCGCTGATCTCTCCTGAAAAGAGAATTGTTTGGTTTAGGTTTCTACTGGCATGGTTCCGGTTTAGTTCAATTTTGGGTTTGTAGCATTGAAATGTACCTGTAGTTTTGGTTCAGATTGAAATTAAGTCATCTTGATTCTAACCAGCGTCACCAGATTTGAAGTTTCGGTTGATTTGGTTTTCAACCTTTTCGTAAAATTTATTCTAATAAAATGTTAGGTTTATTGTACCGTTTGAGAGGAAGGATTTACCGTACCGTTTCTTGCCACAATAATGTTGGAGAGCCGGTTTGGTTATTGTCAAAAGAATACACTTTCTTCATCCAGTAACACGGACTTCGGCCAATTCCGATCTCAATATTTCTCCACGAACATGCATTTATTATATGTGCAAAAATGGTCTAAGGCATGAGATAATCGAGCTCGATCTTGACGGAAGACGATGTCGAAGAAGAATGACCTGCTCATTGTCGGTTAAAACGACTTCCGCAAATCCAGGAGATCATTACCATTGTGAGGCCGAAGAATCGGAACAAGAAGAACGAGGCTCGAAGACTATTTAAAGAAGAGTAGAAGCTAATTCAAGATACATTCCAACCCTAATCAAGAACACTTCGACTAGATAGCTCGATAACCTCTCTTTGTACTCTATTTCGATTGTGTTAATTCGGTCTCGACATTCAATCTTAATAACATCTTTGATTCATAGGAAATCTATATCGTTTATACACAAAAGTCCAAATCCACGATTACAAATCATTTGTGTGAATCTTCGATCTCACATTTGGTGCCGCCTGTGGGGATAATCTGTAGTTTTCCTATCTTAAGAATCAGATACAGGGTTCGATAGATCGAGATGAATCCCGACCAATCTGGCTCTCCCAGCGCCACTCTACCAGTTGACCACCCGCAGATGGTCGGCAACGTTCTTAAAAACACTGTCGGGGTAAGTATAACGAGTCAGTCCGATGGCGTGTTGACGAGTTCAGCCTCTGTCTCCACGACTTCGGCACCAGCCGACTCAGTCGCTCAACAATCGCGACGAGTCAGACTCCGACAAACGTTTTGTCAGGAAACAATGATCCAAGCAGGAACTGGGTATGGATAAGAAGCGATTCGACTTCTGCCTCCACAACAGGAGGTGGATATGGGACGCTCAGGCCTAATCCGCCACAGCCTCCTGCCCTGCCGCGACAGAGTCTGAACGACCTCGCCGAAATCCGTTCAATGCTTACCCATTGGTAAGTCGAACGAGAAGTAACGAGGCTAACACCCAGGCCCAAGATATCACAAACCGCGCTCTGGCCGCATAACTCGGTGAACAAGAACGGCGCATCAACGCCTGTTTCGAAGAGCTCGCTAATCAAAACAATGGAGGTCAACCAGTACGTGATCAACGACCTCCCATAAGTCCTCTGCCGCGAACACGCCTGGATTTCTCTAATGTGACATCACCCCCTGGAACGTCGAGAAATATCGCTGGCACGTCGAATAGCAGTTTTCGTCCTATAACGACCCCTACCTCTACACCGACTTTATTCAGTTTGAGTTCTACGGTCGCCATCCAAGCGGATAGAGAAACCGACCATTACCCGAACCACCACCTTTGCCGAACAATTCTGGTATTAGGCCAAGGCAACTAGGGGGCTCCGATTTCGCTTCGAGCTCAGGATATCCCATCAGATCAAGTCTGATGCTATTCCAAACGCCTCAAGCTGACCAGACGAGACCGACTCCAACATTCGATTTCATCGACCTGATCTTTTCCGGGCAACCGTCAACCCAGCCATAAACACAGTTTGCACCCATATCGGGGGACGAACACGATATGCTAAGGCAATATATCGAGCATACCACCGCCCAGTTCATGAGTCTAAGCTCGAAACTCCACATGGCCACAAGCGCGGCACCTGACATCGACCGAGTGATCGAAGAAACGCGCCAAACGCCATTCACAGATCAAATCGCTTTCACATAATTCGAGAGATCAAGAAAACAAAATTCCCAGAATTCTCGGGAAAATCGGACCCCAAAGGCCATATCAGGACATTCAGACTAGCGATGTCTAGGGTATATCTCACCGACGAGGAAAGAGAACCTGCTTTCTGCAGACTCTTCGCCGAAAACCTATCGGGCTCTGCCCTAGAATGGTTCGCTAGGCTGGAAGAAAAATCAATTGATAACTTCACCCAGTTCATGACCGCTTTCCTCAAACAATACTCCGTCTTTATCGAGGTCAAGACAACTGAGGCAGCCCTGTTTGGCGTATCTCAACGACCCGAAGAAACGTTTCATTCACACATCGACCGATTTAAAGAAATAAATCCAAAATCGCGAACCCAAATGACGAAGTGGCTATAGAGACACTAAGACGCGGACTATGGTACTCAACCAAATTCCGCGAGGAAATAACAGTCCACAAACCGCTCACACTTGATGATGCCCTCCATCGCGTATCGGCTTTTGCTCACCTCGAGGACAAAACTATGAGCCTCAGAGAGAAACACTGAAAAGAAAAGAACCAGTTGGGCTCACAGAACTCGAATTCCAAAAAGCATTCCCGTAAGTCCGGGAACATTAACGCAATCGAGAGCCCGAAGAGCTCGAGAAAATTTGAGTTCGACAAAGACAAATTCTGCGACTTTCACAACAAAAAGGACATTCGACTGAAGAGTGTTATACTTGAGCTAAGGTCAAGGCCCAAAAACTTGAGTCCAAAAATAACCAAGAATCCGAAGTCGAGGAGGAAACCCCCTCTGACAAAAAGTAAACCAAATCGACAAAAGAGTCAAACGCAAAAAGCCTTCTCAGAATATACGAGAAAGATCCAAGGATTTGGGATCTCCAGAAGTTCTCCTCAAGGATCGTGAAAGCAAGTCGAAGTCATTCTTTGAGAGCTCAGTTTATGCGGTACCCCGAAAGGCTCAACATTATCCCCACCTCCAGCTCCTATGAAAAGTTTACGCTCACGAATCAATCTCCTTCGTCTATGCGGGGGGGGGGGGGGGTGTATTGGCTATACCCCCTAAATGAGTTGATTTCATATTTGGTGGCTCCAAGATATGCCGAGACTCGGGGGGGGGGGGGGGGGGGGGGTGGGGTGGGGTGTACGGGCTATACCCCCTAAACGAGTTCATTTCATCTTTGGTGGCTGCAAGGTCCAGACCACGAGATCACTTTCTACGAGAGAGAAACATTCGACCTCGACAAGCCACATGACGACGTGCTCCTTGTGTGCTTGGTAGTCGGGGATGTCGAACTCTCGAGAATAATTAATGATCGACACATGAATTTCATTAGACGTCCTTTTCTACGACACATTCAAAAAGATGGAGTTCAAAGACTCTGAGATCATCGGAGGACATACACCCCTAGTAGGGCTCGCTGGCGAAACAACATACTCAATGGACTCTGTCTTTGCCTCAGTGATAGCTGGAAGAGTTCGAAGAATGACAGAATTCATCGTACTAGATAGACCAGCTCCCTACAAAGCCATTCTAGGTCGACCTTGGATATACGATATGAAGGCCGTCCCATCGACCTACCATCAATGCGTAAAATTCCCAACCCCGAAAGGGGTAAAAATTGTTTACGGAAGTAAAAAAACTTCCAGAAATTGCTACATGAACGGGTACAAGCAGATCGAAAAATCTCATGCATAACAATTACAAAAAGAAGAAGAGCTCGCCAAAATGCGAACTAAAAGGTTGAATAACCCTAGTCAAAGAGGACCCACAAAGGAACCCACAACTCAGGTTTTCATAGAAGATACTCATCCCGAAAGATTTGTCGGCATCATAATCAATATATCAGAGTCAGTTAAAAACGAACTGATCTCTTTTATCAAACAGAACCTCGATTTCTTTTCCTGGTCCTCGTCGGATATGAAAGGAATCAATATCGACGTAACTAGTCTCAAGCAGAATGTCGACCCGACTTACAAACCGGTCAGACAAAAGCATCGGGAACTTGGCCTAGAGCGAGCCCAAGTCGTCAATGACGAGGTCAACCTCCTGCTAAAAATCAGATCGATCAGGGAGGTGAAATACCCCGACTGGCTCGCGAACCCCGTAGTGGTCAAGAAAAAGAATGGGAAATGGAGAGTTTGCATTGACTTTACAAACCTCAACAAACCATGCCCAAAAGACAGTTTCCCGCTCCCCCACACCGACGTGAAGGATGTTTTGGTTGTTAATCCTGATTCAATTCTCAGATTCAACAGTTCCTAAACATGCGGATCTAGGTTCTCTTGAATAGAAACAATAAGATCTCACCTTTTACCTGTTTATGCAGCGGAAAGAGAGAACAGGTCAGAGATCAGAGAGCCACCAAGTGATAACTCCTCCAGAGGTTCACACACGCACACCAAGCAGGAAGAAGGCTGCTAGACCGAGCTGAGGAGGCCGCAGACAGAGAGAAAAGAGGCGCATGAGGCTAGGGTTAGAGGAGAAAGAGATTTGGGTTTTAGTTTATAAAACCCTTCTCTTTCCCTTTTGGTCTTTTGGGCCCAAATACCAATCTGATTAAATCCCTTGGATTTAATCAGACCCATTAATCTCTCTCTAAGTACGACAAATGCCTAGCACTTTTACCGTACTTCTGCTAAGCCGTTCCTACACATTTTCCTGTTAGCTTAGGCGTGTGACCCATATGGGATCATATAATAAAGGCAATAAGTCCAAGACTTATAGATCATGAGCGGACTCTAGCAAGCCATCATGACCCCCAGTATTATATGACTTATGTCTGATCATTGACATACACTTACTTTCTAGAGACAGTACCGAGATTACTGGACACAATTCCAACAATCTCCCACTTGTACTGGAATCTCTGTATTCATAATCCTTTTGTCTCAATATCTCGATTAGTCATAAGGCAAGATTAGTGTCATCCTTATAAAGCCTAATCTTGTTCATCGGACTCTGATTTGATACTGACAATCCAAACGACTCGGGAAAGTCCGTTTGAGCATGGCCATGCATTTTCCAGTATTCAAATCTCCGATTGGCCTAGAGATATTCACTCCATTTACATTGGAGGGACAAATCCCGTCTTGTTCCATCACTGTAAACTACTCATTTCGTAATACACCCAAACAAGGTCCTTATAACTATCGCAGAACGACGGCGTTAGACAATGATCAAAGTGCATCAGTCCATGTGCAGTCACATGCATGCGAACTCAGGTCTAAGGACTATACTCTATAGTCGTAGTAAGAATCTCTTATGACACAGATATAAATATCCTGAAGAGTTCTTATAAGTGGGTCTTGTCCGGTCGTATGTACCCCACATACAGCTATGTATTGACTTTGATGCCGCGCATCTATGACACACTGAGACTTTGTCATAAGTCACATACCAATCTAGTCTCACACGGTTGTTGGTGTTCCAATTTCAACAACCTTCGACTAGGGACATGATGATATAAGCCATCTATCAAATATAGGGTCTCATGATCAAGCTAAATGACTTTGATAACTCAAGATCAAGTCACTTACTTCGATGACCTATAAAATGGTTCATATCACTTTGGAACGATTATTTCATCACAGTTAAAATAATCTTGAAATAATAATTTCAATAAACATCATAAAATGTTTTACAAGAACATATCAATAACTAAATAAAGCCCTTTATTAACTCCCACTGAAATTGAGACTACATCTTAATTTCACTTATCCTACAGCAACAGTCCGCGACTCGTGCTTAGGCCTAAGGAGTGGCTTCGTTAATAGATTAGCAACGTTCTCATTCGTTGAAACTTGCTGATCTACTTAACATCTCTGTCATTTATCTCACGGAATAGGTTATACCTATCCTCAAGGTGTTTGGACCTCTGATGTGCAGCAAGTCTCATCTATGCTGGGAATCACATCGAGTTCAGTGATGAACTCTTCTTTCAAACAACCTCTTTCGCCGCTTTCAAAACTGCGAAATGTTCAGCTTAAGTCATGGAGTCAGCAACAGTGCCTTGCACCGCCTGACAGACACAAGATATAACCGGACTGTGACCGGAAATCATCTTTGTCTGTTGGAAACTTGCCTTTCAGACTCTACTGACTTGTAGCACCTCACTTTCTCCGTAAATCAAGAACTTATCCTTAGTATTCTTCAAATACTTTAGGACATTCTTTACGGTAATCCAGTGATTCTTTGCTGGATTTGACTGGTCTTTACTTGTCTTGCTTAACATTAAAGCAACATCAAACAAGTACGTTTCATGGCATACATGATAGATCCAATTGCCGACGCATATGGAATCTTATCCATGCATTTAAGCTCAGCAGTTTTCGTAGGACACTGTGTCTTGCTTAACGTAATGCCATGTGACATTGGCATAAAACCCTTCTTGGAATGCTGAAAACGTGTAGGACTTTGTCGGGATAAGAATCCTGACTTTGTCCTACCAGCTCTTTCGGATCTCTATCTTTAGATCCAAAATCCAAGAACATACGTGGCTTTACCCATGTCAATCATTAGAACCAACTCCCAAGCCAGTCCTTAACCGACTGCAGCATTGGGACGTCATTTCCGAGAATCAGTATGTCATTGACATACAATATGAGAAATGCAATATCGCTCCCACTAATCTATTAGTAAACGCACAGTTCCAATTCGTTCCTGTTCAAGTCAAAACCTTGACTACTTCAACAGAACGAAGATTCCAACTCCGATATGTTTGCTTCCATCCATGAATGGATCGATGAAGCTAACTTACATAAAATGTAATTTTTCGGAGAGTCCGGGCTCACTTTCGCTTCTTTGAATTTCGCAGATTCGTCGCTTTCAATGATCATCAGATCATGCGAACTTTCAATGATTATCAGGTTCAACTAATGACGAGAAATCACTCTCGGATTAGTAACTGATTCATTCATATCTGCGAACTTCAGGCTCCACAGGTGTAGATTCTACAGAAATCTGTAAATCCATCCGTTGCTCTCCCTCAACAGGTTGAGCAGCCTCCTGTATGTCTCGAATTTCTTCGAGTTATACTTTTACTCCCACTGTTCTTCTTGGAAAGTAATTTCCCTTCTTAGAAAACAGAATGGACGTAAAAGTAACAAGCCTTGGTTTCCCTAGGACAACCAGCGAAGTAGCTCAACTTCAAATACTCAGTAAAGACGAATTTGGATCGATTCCAATCCACATTTACGTGGTGTCTTTCAACTGATATTGGTGGAACTAATTTAGCGCAAACTTAGATATTTCTAGAGCGTTATTTTAAAAATATCATGGAAGATTCGTGTGACTCATCTTTAATCATTTCTAATAAGATCTGATTCTTTCTCAAAGAAACACCTTCAGGTTTTCAGGAGAAATGAGCTGTGAAACGATTTCACACTCATTCAGATGATCACACAATCAATGACTTAAGTATTCTCACTCGTGATCTAATCCAGAGTCTTAATACTTCTGTCATTCAGATCCTATACTTCATTCTGGAACTCTTTCGACCATGTCAAAGAATTCCGACTTGTGTCTCATCAAATGAACACAGTCACACTCACTGAAGTAATCAGTAGAGACAATGAAGTACAGGAAATTTTCTCTGGCATTACTGCTCATTGGGCCACATACATGAGTATGTTCCAGGTCCAATAAGCCTTTGGGCCTTTCTCTAGCTCGGCTAAGATAGGCCCTTTACCTTTTGGTCCAGTAAACAGAATTCAAGTCTCATAAGATATCTTATCAAATGAGCCCATGAGTCCATAACTATGGGATTTCTGAATCCGACTTACTCTATGTGACCAAGACTTTTATGCCAAGAAAAATCAGGTTTAATTCATCAGATTTAAACCAATTCGGTATTTATGTTACATTTAGGCATTCTTTGGTTTAAGATGTAAAACCCATTCCATGAATAGGGTGCTACAATTAATATTTCATTAAGATCAAAAGAACAAAAACTTGTCTTTTATCAAAATGAAAAACATTCAAATTCTTACAAGAAATTGAAAGACAACTCTGCTTAAAGCAGGTACATTGTAGCAATTACTTAATACAAAACCAAGCCTCAAAGGGATCTATAAGTGAAAACCCTACGGCTGAGGCAGCATCCCAAGCTCCTTCCAGACATGTAGTTTCACTTGCCCTTCCTTCAAAGTTCTACTATTGCCCAGGCTCTGCATATTCTAACAAATATCAGTGCCACAACCAGTATCCAATACCTATAAGGTAGAACTTGAAGTAATAACATGAATACCTGAGGAAGTAGTCTCATACATCAACTTCAACTCCTCATCATCTTCCATGAATTTAATGCAATTTCTCTTCCAATGCCATGTCTCTTTACAGTAGCAGCACTTACCAACGTAAGAGGTATCTGACTCGGGCTCAGAAGACACACGCTTGCCATGATTCAAAATCTGGACAACTTTGTCTTCACCCTTGTCAGCATTAGGTTTAGTAAACCTACCCTTCTCATTCATGAGATTGTACAGGCTACTCTTCACGTTTGGCTCAACTGTCTTCAGCATATCATGCAGTTCAGTCAACGTCTTCGTTAAGCCTTTCTTGATATAGTTCCTTACGAACTTATCATAGCTTGACGGCAGTGACTGCAGAATGATCTCAGTTGCCAATTCCTGGCTAACTGGATAATCCAGTTTTCTCAGGTTATCAATGTAACCCATCATTTTACTGACATGAGGACTTACTGGATGATCATTTGGTAGCTTGCAGCTAGTGAGAGATTTAACCAACTGGTATCTTTCCACTCTTACCTGCTCCTGAAATTTCAATTTCAGGCTGCTGATCATCTCTATTGGCGACTCCATGTTCTCATATTGCTTCCGCAAGTCTGAGTCCATGGTAGCCAATATCAGACCACACACATCTACCGCATCATTATAATGCTTATTCCAAGCATCATATACTGCATGGGAGGCATTGGACCCGATCCTCACGGGGAGAGCTCTCTCAAGGACATAGTCCTTTCTCTCCTGTCTGAGAACTAGCCTCAGGTTCCGCGACCAAGTCAAGAAATTTGATCCGTTCAGCTTGTCCATCTTAAGGATAGACCGGATCGAGAAAGTGTTTGTGCTAGTCATAACTGAAAATTAAGATAAAAGGATTTTAGTTAATATGTTCAATATGATTAATCTCGTATTAAATTTAATATGATTAATCATGCATTATATTCAATAACATCAGTTACCCTCAATAGAATATAATGATTCCAAGATCCACATATAACTAAGATTAAAGTGGGCCACTGGCCGTCACCCAACCTTAGCTTATATCGGTAAGCCCTATGTCGGCTAATTACATCCGTGATATAACTCTTGGTTGTGAATCTGGGCCCGAGGCCCAATCCACTCTGATGTCTCAAGGCCCGGGACTCCCGATGGCCCAGTCAAGAAAACCAGACTATACAGTCATGTAATCATTAATGTCTGGGACTCCCAATGACATTTATGAATCACAAACCGTCTTATCCACGCAAAAGTAGACACCCTCACACTGTAAGGCCATGAATACAATTGAATGGGCTTCGACAGCTGACATAGCCTGGACAAGACATCCAACGCTTGATATTATTTGAGGTGCGTAGGTTTATTAAAATTTCATTCCCAAAATAGAAGATTACTATTTCAGGAAACTTTCTATTTTTGGAAACCTACTATTTTGGAAACTTTCTAAAATTGGAAACTTTCTAAAACCGGAAACTTTCTAACTTTAAAAATTTTTTTAAATCCAAAACATGCAAATCTAGAAACTTCTATTTTAAGAAACTTTCTAATTTCAAAATTTCGGAAACTTTAATTTAAAATCGATTTATAACTTTATAAAATAAATTTTAAATTAATCTGAAGAAAGACTCAAATAATTGGCCCAATTGTTTTAACTTCTTGGCCCGAGACCCAAGAATTGGTCCATGTCCAAGACATGACCCAATTGTCCAATTAAATGACATAACCGGTCTGGTTCATTAAAATTGGTCTAACCAAATTTTAATTACTACGATGACCACAATTGTCAACCGGTTATTTACTAAACCGGATTTTCTCAATTTATTTGGTCCAACCAAATCAAATTAGAAAATCCTGGTTTAGGCACTAAATCCAATAATTATTTCGACATTGGATTTCTTATCCCGGTTTAACCAGACTTAATAAAATTATTAAATCTGTTTATTAAACCGTGACGAATTGATTTTAATCAAGTTTTTGAACCGAACCGAACCGAATTGGTCACGAACCAATCATGGTTGTGACCTAGCTCCACGATCAATATGCCCAGCCGCAAACCGTACGCCAACGATCCGAGATCGAGACGATGCTGGACGGGACGATTGGTCGGGTCGAGACGCGAGAGAGACGGGACGATCGACGGGCACTCGTCGTGCGATCATGACGCGATCGCTGTCGATCGGTCGGCTCTTCTCTCGCGGTCGGACGGGACGAGATGGCCGTGATCATCGCGCAACATGCTTCCGCGATCACGACGTGATCGGGCAAGCCACGCGATCGATCGGGACGTGACGAGGCCTGCGATCGGGACGATCCATTCGGCACTCGTTCACGGCTTTGCGCCTTACGGTCGATCGATCCATGCGATCGTACCGATCGATCCAAGCGATCGTTCTCGGCCGATCCATGCGATTTCCTCGTGCCGACGCATACCGATTCATATAGATCGGATCATGCGATTTCTTGTTTGTTTAGTTTTTATTTCTTTGTTTCTTAAGTGATTTATCTTATCAGTAGATTGATTCAAAACACTTCTTAAACAAGAAAAACAATCCTAAACATGAATCTAAACAAGAAAAACCAGAACCTGGCTCTGATACCACTGTAGGATGTTTTGGTTGTTAATCCTGATTCAATTCTCAGATTCAACAGTTCCTAAACATGCGGATCTAGGTTCTCTTGAATAGAAACAATAAGATCTCACCTTTTACCTGTTTATGCAGCGGAAAGAGAGAACAGGTCAGAGATCAGAGAGCCACCAAGTGATAACTCCTCCAGAGGTTCACACACGCACACCAAGCAGGAAGAAGGCTGCTAGACCGAGCTGAGGAGGCCGCAGACAGAGAGAAAAGAGGCGCAGGAGGCTAGGGTTAGAGGAGAAAGAGATTTGGGTTTTAGTTTATAAAACCCTTCTCTTTCCCTTTTGGGCTTTTGGGCCCAAATACCAATCTGATTAAATCCCTTGGATTTAATCAGACCCATTAATCTCTCTCTAAGTACGACAAATGCCTAGCACTTTTACCGTACTTCTGCTAAGCCGTTCCTACACATTTTCCTGTTAGCTTAGGCGTGTGACCCATATGGGATCATATAATAAAGGCAATAAGTCCAAGACTTATAGATCATGAGCGGACTCTAGCAAGCCATCAAGACCCCCAGTATTATATGACTTATGTCTGATCATTGACATACTCTTACTTTCTAGAGACAGTACCGAGATTACTGGACACAATTCCAACACGACGATTGGTCAAAGCCATTGCGGATCATCAACTGCTATCCTTTATGGATGCCTTCTTTGGGTATAATCAGATACTGATGAACCCCGAGGACCAAGACAAGGCCTCGTTCATAACTGACCAAGGCACATATTGCTACAAAGTCATGCCTTTCAGGCTGAAGAACGCAGGAGCAACCTACCAACGCCTCGTCAACAAGATGTTCTCAGGGCTATTGGGTAAAACCATGGAAGTCTACATCGACGATATGTTGGTCAAATCTTCCAGGTGCGAGGATCACATCCCCCAACTAAACGAGTGTTTCATCATTCTCAACAAATACGGGATGAAACTCAATCCAGCGAAGTGCACCTTCGGGGTCCCATCGGGAGAATTCTTGGGCTTTCAAGTAACCGAAAGAGGGATCGAAGTGAACCCTAAACAGATCGCAACGTTCTTAGAGATGCAATCTCCCAAGATGACGCGAGAAGTCCAACGTCTAACTGGCAAAATAGCTGCTCTGAATCGCTTCATATCGAGGTTGACCGATAAATGTCTACCCTTCTACTACCTGCTTAAAATGAACAAAACGTTCCTTTGGATGAAAAGTGCGAAGAGGCATTCACCCAGATCAAAGCATACCTAAGCGAACCTCCGATACTAGCGAAACCAGTAGAAGGAGAACCCCTTTACCTCTACTTAGTTGTCTCCACGGCAGTGGTAAGCGGAGTCTTGGTTCGCGAGGAACAAAATGACCAACGACCAGTGTATTACATCAGCAAGACTCTAATCGATGCTGAGACGAGATATCCTGCGATGGAAAAGCTTGCGTTAGCATTAGTCACATCGGCTCAAAACCTCCGACCGTATTTCCAGTCATACTCAATCATAGTCATGACCTCCCAACCATTAAGAACCATTCTTCATAGTCCAAGCCAGCCAGGTCGACTAGTTAAATGGCCTATTGAACTCAGCGAATACGACATCAAGTTTAAAACTCGAACATTCTTAAAAGCACAAGTGTTTCGAACTCCCACCTACCATCGATCTCGACCCAGATTCCGCCAAAAGATGGAAACTTTACGCCGACGGCGCCTCTTCGAGGCAAGGATCCGGGGTCAGGGTAAAACTGGTATCCCCCACGAGAGAAGCATTAGAGAAATCATTCGGGTTGGGCTTTGCCGCTTCGAACAACGAAGCAGAGTTTGAAGCGCTGATAGCCGGGCTCAGACTAGCAATATCAATAGGAGCTCTGGAAGTGGACTCTTTTACTGATTCCAAACTGGCCACAAGCCAATACCATGGTGACTAAAAGTCCAAAGAAGAACGCATGGAAGCATACTTGCGAGTATTTCACAGCCTCGCCGATCAGATCGAGTTCTTCGATCCAACAAGAATTCCACGAGGCAAGAACACTGCAGCCGATGCCCTTGCCGCACTGGCATCGACATCGAATCCTAACCTCAAAAGGATCATACCGGTCGAAGGAATCGATAAACCAAACATCGACATAACCCTGAAAGCTCTATCCTGAAAAGAGGACGAGCCCCACAGGAAAGTATGATGTCGATTAGCAGGCACCGCACGAGAAAATACGTCGCGATGTTCTCGAGATCGATGATGACATCGATCATAGAAATGTTGTTTACGTGGCAAATGTGCCTGACGGACCCATCCAAACCGCATCCACTAGTCAGGGATACGAGCCCGATGCTGGAAAAGATTGGAGAACTATGATCATCCAGTACATAGCTAATGGCAAAGTCCCTGACGATAAATGGGAAGCACGAAAACTCAAAGCACAGAGTGTGAGGTACTGCATCACAAAAGGAGAAATTTTCAAAAGGGGTATCTCCAGACCATACCTCAAATGCCACGATGGGAAGCAAGCTCGAATCGTGATCACACAGGCCTATGAGGGATCCTGCAGAAGTCATTCCGGAGGACAAGCTCTGTCTATACGCATCAAAAGGAAAGGCTTCTTCTGGCCAACTATGGCCGCCGAATGCGAGTATTTTTCCAAGATGCGACAAGTGCCAAAAACACGCCCCGATCATCCACCAACCATCGGAGAAACTCTCTTAGATCTCGTCACCCTATCCTTTCATGCGATGGGAAATGGATATCGTGGGACCCTTAGTCGCATCGGGCAAAAAGAAAGCTATGCACCTATTGGTCATGACATATTAGTTCACCAGTGGATCGAAGCAGAGTTATACCAGAAAGTCAAAGACGTCGACGTAAAGGAGTTCGTCTGGCGAACCATAATTTTCCGTCATGGACTACCTCATGAGATCGTCATCGATAACGGGTCTCAGTTCATATCGAACACATTCAAAGCTTTCTGCAGAACTTAGAATATCAAACTGATGTACTCAACGCTCTGATACCCTCAGGGGAACGGCCTGGCGGAAGCAGCCAATAAGTCGGTCATGAACAATCTCAAGAAAATACTTTACGAGTGCAAATCAAGCTGGAGCGACGAGCTCCCAGCCGTAATCTGGGCTTACCGGACTACTCCTCGCAAATCCACTGGCGAAACTCCCTTCTCGCTAGCTTATGGTATCGAGGCGGTAGTACCAGCAGAGATCCTCGTGTCCAGCATTCACCGAAAAGAATGCCCACATCAAGAGGAACTCAACAATCTGATCGACGAGTTCGATCTCATCGACGAAAGAAGAAACCTCGCACTAGCCTGAATCCAAAACTACCAACAAGCCGCAGCTCGCTACTATGATTCCAGGATTAAAACCCAAAGGTTTCAAGTAGGAGAGTTCTTCTTACGGAAGGTGTTCAACCATAAAAAGGAAGAGCATGTTGGAGAGTTAGGGGCGAAGTGGGAAGGTCTGTACCAGGTCACCGATATCGTTAAGGACGGGGTCTACCGACTTAAGTCGATGGAATCCCAAAAACCTGAACTATGACCCTTGAACATCATCAACCTCAAAAAGTACTTCCACTAGAAAGTGTGCCTCATCATCGAACTACGAAATGGCTTGATCCCCCTCAAAAGGGTACGTAGGCAGCTCGACCTCGAGCGCATCCCCCCCCCAAACAGAACTCTTATTGAGTTCGACAGTCTCAAGCATAGTCACAAAAGCATATCCAGGTTATCACTCGAGATCAATTCTTCATTTTTTGTTTTATAAAAATAAAATTATCTCAATAAAATTCTCTCTCTACTTTCATCTTGTCGAATGACCAGATCAAGGGACCTGAAATGGTCTCTTCAAAAACGAGTAATCTAAAATGATTCCTTCAAAATAAAAAGCGGTCTGAAATGATCTCTTCTAAGAAAGAGACCTGAAATGGTCTCTTCAAAACAAAAATCGGTCTGAAAGGATCTCTTCTAAGCAAGCGACCTGAAATGGTCTCTTCAAAACAAAAAAGCGATCTGAAGTGATCTCTCCTAACCAAGTGACCCGAAATGGTCTCTCCGAATTTAGGCGATCTGAAATGATTTCCTCGAAGAACGATCTCCGAACTTAAGAGCTCAAACCAAAGCTCTTCCTAATTCTAAAAATTCTCTAACCTTATATAGATTAAAAGAATCGGGGGCCACCTCTCCCCTTAAGAAAGCACCGAAATCGAGTCTAAGTAAGCCTACCTCGATCCATCTTACTTAGAAAAACCTGTTGTGATTTTTCTCCTAATTCGAGCTAAGTGGTATCTTGAAGGACTTACGCCTCGAGTTACCCTCGATACTTAGCTCGAATTCGATACTCGTTTCATACGAATGACATTTGCAAGATGTAATATTCGAATCTAACTAAGTATACTCTGGTCCGTTATACTTTGAAAAATTTACTCCAATATCCTCAAAAGACTTATGCCTCGAACTTGAGTTCGACAAGTGCTGTCTAAGTTCTCTAAGGCAATTCGAGCTAAAATGTTCGCCTCAATCCCTATGAAAGATCAAATACTTTGAACATTTTCGGGGCGATTTTGTGCCAAAAATTTACTAAGGCACGAAAGAAAATAAAAGCAGTCCATAAAAGAAAGAAAGGACACAATGTCCTCGAGTTCATAAAAAGCCCATTCGGGCAACACCAAAATATTTAAAATCCCCCTTGGGCAACGAGAGTTCGAAAAATAAATTAAAAGCCCTTTCGGGCAACAACAAAAGACTTAAATTTTTTAAGAAGAGGCCTCGTCTCACTCCTCCTGGTCACCCGTCGCTTCGGCACCAAACTAGTCCTACACTTCGTCACTTACCCTCGAGCTGATCCCAGTCGAAAGGTTTGATCCATATTGATTGAGGCGAGGAGCGGCCTGCGTCTGTGGATTCTCCAGAATCACCGAGTCGTCGGACATCACGGGCAGATTGAGATTGCTAATGCTAAAATTGGACTCCGCCGCCGCGTTCATCTCTTCCATCGCCACTCGTTTCTTCTAAACCCGCTTCAGGACCTCCTGAGTCAGGTGCAGTTTGATGGATGCTAGCTCGGCGATGAGTTCAATATTAACCAAGGCCTCCTGAAGGCGGATCTCGACGCTGGTCTCAACCTTCCGCCCTTCGCTCTTCTCTTTGATCCCCTTAAGGATCTTCAGGTACTGGCCGTTCAGCTCCTTCTTCACATAGTGGACTGCGACCTTAAGGTTAAACTCTCCCTGTGAGGACCTTCTCGAGATAAGCTCGATTCTGAGCAGATTGTGCAGCAATAGCCCGGCTCGCCTCTTTAGCAGCCAAAGTTCGATTTACGGCTACATTGAGCTTCACCGTAATTTCCTCCTCTTGGTTCTCGAGCTGCATCAAGCGAGCCTCCATGCCAGCGAACTCAGCAAACTTCTTCTTGAGCGCCTCCTCTCGAGTCAAGGACTCCTGCAGCATGGCGTTCAAGTCATTCATCATCTTCTTAGCGGTCTCGAGCTCGCTAGCTTGCGGGACATCGCGTAGCTCGCGCACAGAATTGGCCACGAACCTGTTCGTCACTTCCAGAGACTACACGTAAGAAAAAAATCCTAAGTTAAAAATGAAGTTCACTATGATCAAATAAAAATAAAGGAGCAAAACCATTACCTTCCTAATGGCCGCCATCATCTCGGTGTAGCCTCCCTAAGGGCCATATCCCCAACAGCCAGGAGTTGAACACCTGCAGGCTTGATATGCCTCAGCAGGTAGGCCACACCCTTCGGATCGTCTGCGATTGGGTATTCCTTCTGGTGCCTGAAGCGCCAGTTGAAGGTCTAAGCGGACCCAGAAGAGACAGACCTTGCCTCGATATTCTGGCTCAACCTCCTCGAGCTGACTTCCACGTCAGTCTGTTGACGCTTTGGTGCAGGATGAAGAGAGCCTCCATGATTCCTGCCATTCGACCCTCTGGAGCCGTTCGAGTGTGAGTCGCGAAAAGCGAGCTCTCTAGATCGAACCGGGACTATCTCCTGCCCGGTTAGGGGAAGGCAAGTTCTCAACCTCCACAATAACCTCCTCGGATCCTAGAGCCGGAGGAAGGGAGGCCTGAGTAAGATGAGGAGAGCGAGCCGGAGGAGGAGGATGGGCTTCGCCAAAGCAAAAAGGATCGCGTTGCTCAGGTCACCGGCCTTCATCTTGTTGGCCAGATCGATCGGATTCTTCCCATTCCGACGAGAGCTTGATCTTCGAGACATCTTCTCGTGAGGGGTTGTGCTAGCGGTAGAATTGCCGTCCGAGATAGGTCGATCTGAAAAAGATCGAACCAAGTCAGCCCGACATAAGCGATAAAAAAAGAAAGAGAAATCTCTATACAAATTAAACAAGTAAGCTACTTACTTTCTCCAGTCCACTCGATGATACGAAGCGGAGGCTGAAATACTCGTGGGAGTGGTAAACCTAGAGGGATTTGAGGTCGACCCTGCGGAGTTCGTTGGGGCTCAACTCTTAAAGCGACCTGTACGCGCTCTACTATGAAGCTATTTCAGTTGACTTCGCCTTTTCTCAAACGAGCTATCAAACACTGTTATTGGGTTTAGAGAAAGAGACTCGGGAGATTCTACAAAACAAAACAAAAAAGAAGTTAGAAGTAGCTCGACATCCGCAAAAAGGAATATCAATCACCAAACCCTAAAATCTAACCAACGCCGGTGGCCCATCGCGTCAGAATAACGGAATAGTTGAAGTCCTCGACCGAGTGCCGGTTAATCTTAAAAAAAGAAATACCGGTCTTTCCAAACATCTCTTCTTGTAATATCATCGAGAATCTTCCCAAAACGGGGAGAGAGATAGTACGTCCCCGAAAAACGTGTATTGTGCTTCACCGAGCAAATCTGCATAAGCACGTCGGCCCCGAATTCGATTCCTTCCTCGGCGGCCCTAACTCCAAGTCCAATGACATACTGGACGAAATTTGGCGTCATTTGATGAAATGCCAATTGGAGTTGGGCCAAGACCCAAGATACAAGACGGGGGATGGGGAAGAAAAGCCTGCGGTATCCGGCACTTCGTCCTTAGCCGTTGGAGATGGCCCGCATTCAAGGTGGACGACGGATGCGGACCAAATGGTCATGCCGACGAGCTAGTACTCGCTCCTTCTGTATTTCTCGGAGCCATGAGAGGCGGTGTACCAGAATAAAGAAAGAAAATGGAGATGAAGAAGTTCTAGAGAGAAGGTTTGAAAACTCGGAATCCCCGAAAAACTAGAGTTAGAAAAGAAAAACTGAAATGAGAAGGAGAGAAGTTACCTTTTTCGATTTGTAGAACGAGCAGTAGTGGGAATCGTGCAAAGGTAACTTCCATTTAAAGCCAACTCGTGCCTCCTCTCTCTCTCTCGAGATCGACAGGATCTTTCTTATCTCATGATCTCAACCGTACGATTTCAAATTCGTAATGATTACGAAGAAATCGAGACAGTTGAGATCCTTCGCATTCTCGCGATCTCGCGGCTGCAAGCAAGGGACTGATGATCAAATCACATCCGTGTAAATCGAGGTCGATAAGATTTATCAAAATCCAAAGTTCCCAACTGTTAAACGATTGAACATATCGATGGTAGACAGTAATATCTTTTATTAATTACTTTTGTAGCCGTCGACGCGCTACAAATCGATCCCACATATCCACACACTCTATCTCATCCGTCTGATCAAAAGAGAATATGCGGTCAAAATGAAAATAATCATTAGGGCTTCGATGCCCGAGGCACGTGCGCGTCTTCCCGAGAATGTCCACCGCTCATTAAACCTTGACTCGTCGAGTTAATGGGTTGGGGGCTATTGTTGGTACTGGATTTCCCTCTAGGAAATCTGGGCCATGAACTACATAATTAAAGGCCCAAGGTCACGAATCAAGTTCGCTAATTAATTAACGAGTTCGACTGCGGCCCAAGGCCCATTCGATTGTAGAATGTGTTGGGAATGTCCTGAAATCTATTGTACTTACTCTAAGTGAAAGTTGTACTGTCGAGATGAGACAGTCATATGATACTGGGCAATCATAATGCTTTGCTAGAAGCCACTTATGATCAATGAGTTTAGAACTCAATGCTAGTATTATATGATCCTACAGGGTCACACACATAAGCAAACTGGATATAATATATGGGGTTGTAATGATCTGGTGAATGTATATTTGATATACATTCAATAACGAGTTTCTGAGGCAGTGTCGATCGACACAATGGTGTGTCGATCGACACACATCGCGAACCAAAATACTGATTTTGGCTTATGACTTAATTAACTGCGGTTTGTTCCTTGGTTAATTAGGTCGTGATAAAAATCTATATATATATGTGATATATGCACGACTTTTAGTGTAACCGAACTCAATTTACAGCCACCTTTGAGAAACTTAGAAAACCCTAAGAGATGCGATCTCTACGGCACTAGCATCCCGTCCATTCCAGTTTGTGTGCATGTGGATACCAGTAGAGGCGCAGCACTTGAGGCACTATTCATTCTCGAATCCATGTTCACTTTCCGCTGCATAATCATCCAGGTACATTCGAGATCCTCTGTAGATTCAATTATAAAAATGAACCCTAGATCCTAGGCTATGGAATTTATACTTAGGGTTGCCTAATGTGATTAGAACCGCTAGAAATTCCTTCATTGGTATCATAGCCTTAGGATTCCAGTTGAATCTGTAGCATGTTGATTAGATTAGTTGAATCTGGATCGTTGTATATATGATGCTAAAATTAAGTTTTGATCAAAGTAATCTCGTTTTAAGGTTTTTTGTTCGAAAACGATTCTAGGGTTTTTCACATGGTGTCAATCGATACCAATCCGGTGTCGATCGACACAAAATGAAAACCCGAATAAAATTTTAGGTTTCAATCATAAAGATTTAAGTTCCTGATGTCCTATAGTGACGATCGACACAAGAGTTGTGTCGGTCGACACAGACCTTGCGAATAAGTTTAATCGCTTCAATTGGATTGGGCCGGTTATCGAGCTTGGTTAAAGTTGGTTAAACTGCTTAGAACGGTTTATTGTGATTGGTTTGATTTGGTTGGTGTCGACCGACACTAATGTAGTGTCGATCGACACTGACCGGTTATTAAAAACCGGGTCAATTGGATTGATCGGTTATCGCAAAATTGGTTTTGGTAGGACTGTGTCGATCGACGCTAAAGTAGTGTCGGTCGACACAGGATCCGATGGTTTCGGTTATTGAACCCGAATTCACAGAACCGAGCCAAAATTAAACCCAATTCTTAAAATAACTAAAACTTAATAAAATTAGTTGTTTTAAATGGTTCCGTTCCTCAACTAAATATCAAGTATTTTCGATGTTTTCCCAATCTTGTCAACTGTCAAGACTCGTTTCATTGTGCGATGGGCTTGACAAAGCAAGGTGTCCACAATTACATGAGTAAGACAAGAGGTAATCGTGTTGATGGTTTTGCAGTGCAAGGCGTCAACAATTACATGACTTAAGAGATTGGTTTACTTGAATGGGCCATCAAAATCGTTTTGGGCCCAGAGACATCAGGTGGATTGGACATGAGATGTCAATCCACAACCAAGAGTTATATTGGATATAACTGGCAAAGTTGTTGCTTACCTAGATAGCTGAAATTTGGGCGATGAGCCAAAGCTCACTCAAGTTTTAGTGAAGTATGGGTCTTGGATCATTATATTCATTTGAGGAAACATTGTTTTGAATATAATGCGAGTTTTCTTAATAGTTAAGATTTCTCATTTCTTGAACATCATAACTAAACCTCTTTCCTTTCTTTCATTTCAGCTATGACTAACACTCATCACAATACTTTCTCCCTGCGATCCGTCCTTGAGAAGGACAAGTTAAATGGATCCAACTTTCTCGAATGGTATCGGAACTTGAGAATTGTTCTCAAGCAGGAGAAAAAGGACTATGTCCTGGAAAATGTTCTCCCTGAAAAACCGAGGACCAGTGCCGCACATGCAGAAAGGAGTGCTTGGGATAAGCATTCTAATGATGTGGTCGATGTGTGCTGTCTCATGTTGGCTACCATGAACCCGTACTTGCAGAAGCAATTCGAGAACGTGGAGTCGCCAATGGAGATGATAACTAGCCTGAAAAGTATGTTTCAGGAGCAGGCACAAACTGAGAGATACCAGACGGTTAAGTCTCTCATTGAATGCAAGCTACCAAAGGACGGTCCAGTTAGTCCTCATATCATAAAGATGATGGGTTATATTGATAACCTGGGGAAACTGGATTGTCCCATTAGCCAAGAGTTGGCTACTGACATCATCCTGCAGTCACTGCCGTCAAGCTATGATCAATTTGTTATGAACTATAACATGAACAACTTGACCAAGACGTTGACTGAACTGCATGGCATGCTCAAAACTGTTGAGCCTAATATCAAGAAGGGCACCCCAAATGTACTTATGGTACAAGGGGGTAAGAAGTTTAAGAAACTTGGCAAGGACAAGGGAAAGGGCAAGGTCGTCCAGATTGCGAATCAGGATAAGCCTGTGTCCTCTTCCAAACCCAAGCCCGGCCCATCTGAGACTGATAAGTGCCATTACTGTAATGAGCTTGGGCATTGGAAGAGAAACTGCAACAAATTCTTGGAAGAGAAAAAGAAGAAGAAGAAGACTTTCGAGACTTCATCTTCATGTATTTATGTTTTAGAAGTAAATGTTACTACTTCTGGTTCTACTTCTTGGGTATTGGATTCCGGCTGTGGTGCTCATATTTGTACAAATATGCAGGGCCTAAGCAACAGTAGGATTTTGGAGAAAGGACAAGTGGACCTGCCCGTGGGAAATGGAGCAAGAGTTGCTGCATTAGCCGTAGGAACATTTCATTTGTCTTTACCTTCTGGCTTGGTTTTAGAACTCAATAATTGCTACTATGTACTGCTATAAGCAGAAATATTATTTCTATTCCTTGTTTGGATTTGGAAGGATATCAGTTTTCAATTAAGAATAAATGTTGTTCATTTGATTACAATGATATATTTATGGTTGCAGTCCATTAGAGAATGGACTTTATGTTCTAAACCAAAGCGTGCCAATCAATAACATTAGTACCAAGAGATTCAAGTCAAATGACAAGAATCAGACTTTTCTCTGGCATTGTCGTTTGGGCCACATAAATGAGAAACGGATTCAGAAGCTCCCTAGTGATGGACTTTTGGGCTCATTTGATTACGAATCATGTGAGAAATGCGAATCTTGTTTATTGGGTAAAATTACCAAGGCCCCTTTCAACAAACAAAATGAAAGGGCAATGACTTATTGGGCCTTATACATACAGATGTGTGCGGCCCAATGAGCATTAGTGCCATATGAAACTTTTGGTACTTCATTACCTTAACTGATGACTTCAGTAGATATGGCTATGTCTTTCTAATGAGACACAAGTTGGAATCTTTTGAAAATTTCAAAGAGTTCCAAAATGAAGTACAAAATCAACTTGGAAAAAGTATTAAAGCTCTTCGATCAGATCGTGGAGGTGAATACTTAAGCTAAGAATTTAGTGATCATCTGAGAGATTGTGGAATTGTTTCACAACTCACTCCTCCTGGAATGCCCCAATGTAATGGAGTTTCCGAGAGGAGGAATCGGACTTTATTAGATATGGTTCGATCAATGATGAGTTACTCAGATCTTCCATTATCCTTCTGGGGATACGCTCTAGAAACGTCTGCGTTTACACTAAATAGGGTTCCATCAAAATGAGTTGCAAAGACACCACATGAGATGTGGACTGGAAATGTTCCTAGCTTGTCTTTCCTGAAGATTTGGGGTTGTGAGGCTTATGTTAAGCGCTTAATCACTGATAAGCTCGAACCCAAATCTGATAAATGCTACTTCATTGGTTATCCAAAGGAAACCAAGGCTTACTACTTTTACAACCAATCCGAGAACAAAGTGTTTGTTGCTCGGAACTGCGTCTTTCTTGAAAGAGAATTTCTTTCCAAGAAGAACAGTGGGAGTAAAGTACAACTCGAAGAAGTTCGAGAACCACAGGAGACCGCTCAACCCATTGAGGAAGAGCATAAGTTGGATCTACAAAGAGTTGTAGAAACCACACCTGTGGAGCCTGAAGTTCGCAGATCCGAAAGGATCCATCACGAGCCTGAGAGATATGGATTTCTCGTAACTAATTGTCATGATCTGTTGATCATTGACAGTGACGAGCCTGCGAATTTTGAAGAAGCGATGACGAGCCCTGACTCCGAAAAGTGGTTGAAAGCCGCTGAATCCAAAATGGGATCCATGTCACAGAACCAAGTGTGGACTTTGGTTGATTTACCCGATGATGCAAAATCCATTGAGTGTAAATGGATTTTCAAGAAGAAAATTGATGTGGATGGTAATATTCAGATATACAAAGCTAGGTTGGTGGCAAAAGGTTTCAAGCAAATTCATGGTATTGACTATGAAGAAACCTATTCCCCAATTGCTATGCTTAAGTCTATTCGGATTCTCCTAGCAACCGCCGCTCATTATGATTATGAGATCTGGCAGATGGATGTGAAAACAGCTTTCCTTAATGGAATTCTGGAAGAGGATGTGTACATGACACAACCTGAAGGTTTCATTGATCCTAAAGCTGCTAGGAAGGTATGCAAGCTTCATCGATCCATTTATGGATTGAAGCAAGCATCTCGGAGTTGGAATCTCCGTTTTGATGAAGCGGTTAAAAAGTTTGATTTCATCTGGAACGAAGAGGAACCATGTGTTTACAAGAAGACTAGTGGGAGCGCAGTTGCATTTCTCGTGTTGTATGTAGATGACATACTCCTTCTCGGAAATGACGTTCCGCTGCTTCAGTCTGTTAAGACTTGGCTCGGAAGTTGTTTTTCAATGAAAGACATGGGAGAAGCCGCATACATTCTTGGAATAAGAATCTATAGAGATAGATTGAACAAGTTAATTGGATTGTGTCAAGATACTTATATTGATAAGGTCTTACACAGCTTCAGTATGCATGATTTCAAGAAGGGCTTCATACCAATGTCTTATGGCATTACTCTTAGCAAGAAGCAGTGTCCTTCGACACCTGCTGAGCGAAAGCGCATGGGTAGGATTCCTTATGCTTCTGCTCTAGGATCCATCATGTATGCCATGCTCTGCACTCGTCCAGATGTTGCTTGTGCTTTAAGTATGACGAGTAGATACCAATCTGATCCAGGTGAAAGTCACTGGACAGCTGTCAAGAACATCCTAAAGTATTTGAGAAATACTAAGGATAAGTTCTTGGTGTACGGAGGAAGTGATGAGCTTGTAGTGAGTGGTTACACAGATGCAAGTTTTCAGACGGACAAAGAGGATTTCCGAACACAATCTGGTTACGTCTTTTGTCTAAATGGCGGTGCAGTTAGTTGGAAGAGTTCCAAGCAGGACACCGTAACAGATTCCACGACCGAAGCTGAGTACCTCGCCGCTTCTGAAGCGGCAAAGGAGGCTGTTTGGATTAAGAAGTTCATTACTAAACTTGGTGTGGTTCCTAGTATTTCTGAGCCAGTGGCTTTGTATTGTGACAACAATGGAGCCATTGCGCAGGCGAAGGAACCTAGGTCACACCAGAAGTCCAAACGTATAGAGAGGAGGTATCACCTTATTTGTGATATCATTAATAGAAGAGATGTGAAGATCAGCAGAGTCCCGATGGATGAGAATGTTGCTGATCCTTTGACTAAACCTCTCCCAAGGCCTAAGCATGAGAGACACACTGCTGCTATAGGCATTAGATTTCTTAAGATATGATCTTGATTTCAGTGGGAGTTGTTTTTATTTTAGTTATGTTATGGTGTTCATGTAGACATATTATGGTTGTGATATTTTTTAATGAAATTTGTTTCAGTATTATTTAATTATGTTATTAAATAATAGTTCCAAAGTAATTTATGACATTTTATAGGTCATCAAGTATGTGACTTGATCATGAGACCCTATAAGTAATAGATGACATAAATTACGTAGGTCCCTAGTCAAGGTTGTTAAAATGGGACATTAATAACCGCGTGAGACAAGTATGTGAGGTGACTGATGACTATGTTTCATGAAGTCATTTAATAAGAGTATTAAAGTCAATCACATAGATATATGTTAGAGAACATAGTATCGGACTTGACCCGTTAATGAGAACTCTACAAGATAGTTATATGAGTGTCATAAGAGTTTCTCATTACGACTATAGAGTATAGTCCTTAGACCTGAGTTCATCATAATTTCTTGCATATGGATTGGTCCGTCTTGACTTTGTCAAACGTCAGCCGTAACAGGTGACTATAAAGACACTGATTGGGCGTATCATGAAGTGTGAAAGGAACATGGATGGAACAAGATGGGATTTGTCCCTCCTATATAACAGGAGATAAATATCTCAAGTGTTGGGATTATGTCCTGAAATCACATTGTAATTACTCTAAAGATAGTTGTATTGTCGAGATCGGACAATTCATGTGATACTGGGTAGTCATAATGTTTTGCTAGAAACCGCTTATGACAAATGAGTTGTAACTCATTTCTAGTATCGTGTGAACCTAAAGGGTCACACACCTAAGCAAGTTGGATACGCTTCTGTAGGGAATTGATCATTGGCATATGGTCCGATCAATGTGTATTGGATACACATTGAATTCGTGTTTTAAGAGGTGTGTCGATCGTTGCCATTGGGTGCAACGATCGACACAAGGTCGATACCGTAACTGATGTTACGGTTTGTAAACCGTGGGCCTATTTATAGGGTCCAGGTTACACGACCTAAAGTGAGAGCCGTCGCAGACAGTTTTTCCTTGACAGAAAAACAGGTAAGCCCATCGGTCCACACAGTTGTCCATGTACCAGTAGAAGCAAAGTCCAAAGTTCACTGAGTGAGAACCAAGTACTCTGATTGATTATTTTTTAATTCTAACACAATGACAGAAGAACTACCAAAGTGTTTCAAAGAAGGGTTGGGTTCTCTTGACGTTCCCTAGCCAAACTTCTTGTAAAAGATCTTTTCTTACCCATACATGGTCTTACGACTTTGCGGAGACCTGTGTTTTTGGTAGAATTAGATACAAAATTATCTATTTTTGAAATAGGAATTAAAGTAGGATAGCATCTACTATACCAGGAATATCAATGAACCCCATTCTAATTAAAAAAACTCTTGATTATTGATACATTCTACCCCCTCTAGGAGTAAAAGCAATGTCTCCTTGCATAATATGGATTCCAAAAGGATCTTAGAGTGTCTAGGATTAGGCCAGTAGGGTCTCGGAAAGAAAAGAGCTCGCCCCATCAAACTATCAATTTCATAAGAGAAGATGAATACTTTAGGTTAGGGTTCTTTCAAGTCACGGAAAGAAGTCCGGCTACGCGGTCTGAGTATTTAGTATGAATCATAGTTCGAAAACTTTGTGATCTATTTGATCTATTTTGTGCTCCAGATACTCGAATGAATAATGACGGTATATGGGGAATAAGCATCGGCTAACTCTGTGCCAGCAGCCTACAAGTGCGCGGCGAGCCCATGCAACATCATTAAGTCATTAAATTAATATGTTTGCGCGCGGTAATTGTGAACTCTCGGGAGAATCCTCTTCCTCGAGAAACCCGCAGAGAATCCCAGGAGATCCGATCACCGGTACTAGCATCCCGGCGGATTCCAGCTTGTGCGCGTGTGGACTACGATAGAGGCGCAACGATTGAGGCGCTCTAGATCTCGTTTACCTGCTCCAATTTCCGCTGCCAATCTCCAGGTAATCACGAGGTCAGTTCTTGGATTCAATCACCTAGACCCAGGATCCTAGGGATTCCAACAGTGGTATCAGAGCCATAGGGTTTAATAGATTGAATCAGTAGCCTAGAATTCGATTAAATGGCATTATGATTGAATTGATGCTAGCTAGGATTCGTTTTGTTAATAAGAATCTCGGATTTGTTAATATCGAAAATGAAGAACTGTGTTTTCGCACAGCATCGATCGATGCACTGGGTGTGTCGATCGATGCAGCGTGAAAACGGCAAAACTGATTTAGGGTTTTCGCACAGCATCGATCGGTGCACTGGGTACATCGATCGATGCAGCGCGAAAATGCAAAAGCAATTGTGTTTTCGCATAGCGTCGCCTAATTAAAACAATGGATTTCGATTTAGAAATCGCACTATGTCGATCGACACACTGGGTGCATCGATCGACACAGGCTGTGCGAAAGGATAGATCGGTTCAATTGGATTGAACCTGTTATCTCGCATGGTTATGTCGGTTTAATTCGATTAAAATTCCATGATACCCTACTGTATCAATCGACACAGGTTTAGTGTCGGTCGACACAGTCCTTGCGATTGGTTAATCGGTTCAATTGGATTGAATTGGTTATCATGCTTGGTTAAGGTAGGTCAGATCGGTTTAAATTGGATGAATTGATTCAATTGGATTGAATTAGTTATCTCAATTGGAATAAACCGATTTGATTGGTTAAGATCAGTTTGATTGGAGAAGTCGGTTCAATTAGATTGGACCGGTTATCGGAATTGGTCTAAGACCGGTTATAAGGTTGGTAAAGGTTGCATATCAAATGTCGACCAAGTGTGTCAGTCGATGTGCATGGTGACGATGCGAACCGTAATCGTTTGGTTTTTGAACCAGATGATTGAAAAACCGAACCAAATGACCTAACCCACTTAAATTAGAGCAAGTAAAACTTAATTGAAATTAAAAGTTAAAAATGTTCTAAACCTGTCTAATACACATTGGATGTGTGTTAGATCAAAGCTTAGTTTCAATAAGGTCAACTGTCAAGACTCGTTTCGTTGTTGGATAGTCTTGCCAAGAGCTTGGTGTCCACAATTACATGAGTAAGGCAGGTAGTAGTGTTGATGGTCTTGCAGTGCTTGACATCAACTATTGCATGACCTAAGAGATTGAATTACTAATCTTTTAAAGTTCCATTTCCTCAACTAAATATCAAGTGAGCTTGATGTCTTGCCCAATCTTGTCTACTGTCAAAACTCGTTTCGTTGTTGGATAGTCTTGGAGTCCTTGGTATCCACAATTACATGAGTAAGGCAGGTGATCATTGATAGACTTGCAGTGCGACTGTCAATGATCACAAAACTGAAGAGATTGGTTCACTTGACTGGGCTATCAGAAGTTCTGGGCCCAGAGATATCAGAGTGGATGAGACATGGATTGTCTCATCTGCGACCAAGAGTTGTACTGGGTATAATTAGCAATGATTTGCTTACCTAGATTACTAAACTCTGGGTGATGGCGAGTCGTCCACTCAGATTTTAGTGATGTATGGATCTTGGATCATTATATTCATAGAGGAAACATTGTTTGAATATAATGCGAGTTTTCTTATTGGATAAGATTCCTCATTTCCTGAAATCATAACTAAAATTTTCTTTGATTAAAATTTTCAGCCTATGTCTAAAACTACCTTCTTGTTACGACCCGTCCTTGAGAAGGACAAGTTAAATGGGTCAAATTTCCTGGATTGGTATCGCAATTTGAGATTTATCATCAAGCAGGAGAGTAAGGACTATGTCCTTGAGAAAGCTCTTCCAGAAAGGCTTGGGGCCAATCGCTCGAATGCAGTATATAATGCTTGGAATAAGCATTATTTTGATGTGGTAGATGTGCGTGGTCTGATATTGGCTACCATGGAATCAGGCTTAAAGAGTCAATACGAGAACATGGAGTCGCCAATAGAGATGATCACCAGCCTGAAACTAAAGTTTCAGGATATGGCACGAGTTGAGAGATTCCAGATGGTGAAGTCTCTCACTGGGTGCAGACTACCAGAGGATGTTCCAGTGAGTTCTCATGTCATTAAAATGATGGGTTACGTTGATAACCTGGGGATTATGTCCTGAAATCACATTGTACTTACTCTAAAGATAGTTGTATTGTCGAGATCGGACAATTCATGTGATACTGGGTAGTCATAATGTTTTGCTAGAAACCGCTTATGACAAATGAGTTGTAACTCATTTCTAGTATCGTGTGAACCTAAAGGGTCACACACCTAAGCAAGTTGGATACGCTTCTGTAGGGAATTGATCATTGGCATATGGTCCGATCAATGTGTATTGGATACACATTGAATTCGTGTTTTAAGAGGTGTGTCGATCGTTGCCATTGGGTGCAACGATCGACACAAGGTCGATACCGTAACTGATGTTACGGTTTGTAAATCGTGGGCCTATTTATGGGGCCAGGTTTCACGACCTAAAGTGAGAGCCATCGCAGACAGTTTTTCCTTGACAGAAAAACAGACCCTCTTCCTCGAGAAACCCGCAGAGAATCCCAGGAGATCCGATCACCGGTACTAGCATCCCGGCGGATTCCAGCTTGTGTGCGTGTGGACTACGATAGAGGCACAGCGATTGAGGCGCTCTAGATCTCGTTTACCTGCTCCAATTTCCGCTGCCAATCTCCAGGTAATCACGAGGTCAGTTCTTGGATTCAATCACCTAGACTTAGGATCCTAGGGATTCCAACATCAAGGCCTATCGAGGTGATTGTCAGTCGCGCTCAAACGAGGTGATTGTCAGTCGTTTGTTTTATCAGTATAAATCAGAGTTCGATAAACATGATCTAGCTAAATGCGTGGCCGCGCTCAAACGAGGTGATTGTCAGTCGTTTGTTTTATCAGTATAAATCAGAGTTCGATAAACATGATCTAGCTAAATAAGGATGACACAGTTCTTGCCTTATGCCAGATCGAGATATAGAGATAAAGGGATTATAGGAATAGATGCTTCCAGTACAAGTGGGAGATTGTTGGGAATGTCCTGAAATCTATTGTACTTACTCTAAGTGAAAGTTGTATTGTCGAGATGAGACAGTCATATGATACTAGGCAATCATAATGCTTTGCTAGAAGCCACTTATGAGCAATGAGTTTAGAACTCAATGCTAGTATTATATGATCCTACAGGGTCACACATCTAAGCAAACTGGATATAATATATGGGGTTGATCATTAGTGTAATGATCTGGTGAATGTATATTTGATATACATTCAATAACGAGTTTCTGAGGCAGTGTCGATCGACACAATGGCGAACCAAAATACTGATTTTGGCTTATGACTTAATTAACTGCGGTTTGTTCCTTGGTTAATTAGGTCGTGATAAAAGTCTATATATATGTGATATATGCACGACTTTTAGTGTAACCGAACTCAATTTACAGCCACCTTTGAGAAACTTAGAAAACCCTAAGAGATCCGATCTCTACGGCACTAGCATCCCGTCCGTTCCAGTTTGTGTGCGTGTGGATACCAGTAGAGGCGCAGCACTTGAGGCGCTATTCATTCTCGAATCCCTGTTCACTTTCCGCTGCATAATCATCCAGGTACATTCGAGATCCTCTGTAGATTCAATTATAAACATGAACCCTAGATCCTAGGCTATGGAATTTATACTTAGGATTGCCTAATGTGATTAGAACCGCTGGAAATTCCTTCAGAATGATATATGCCTAAATGGTCCGAGGCACAAGATACTCGAGGTCGAGCTCGGCGGAAGACGATGTCGAAGAAGAATGACCAGGTCATTTTCGGTTAAAACGACTTCGGCAAATCCAAGAGATCGTTACCATTGCGAGGCCGAAGAATCAGAACAAGAAGATTGAGGCTCGAAGACTATTTAAAGAAGAGTATAATCTAATTCAAGATTCATTCTAACCCTAATCAAGAATAATTAGACTAGATAGCTCGATAACCTCTCTTTGTACTCTCTTTTCGATTGTGTTAATTCGATCTCGACATTCAATCTTAATAACATCTTTGATTCATAGGAAATCTATATCGTTTATACACAAAAGTCCAAATCCACGATTACAAATCATTGGTGTGAATCTTCGATCTCACAGTTTTGTATTTGGGTTTTATCCATTTCTCTTTTACACATCTTCGTCGTTTCTTTCCTTCTCCATGCCTCCCGCTGCTACAACCTCCGACGATCGCTTCTTAATGGCAATTTCCGCTGTTAGACGAATAGGTCTCTCCATAGCCCTTAACCTAGTCACGAGATCATAATCTTCTCAATTTCCTTTAAAGCAGCCATTGTTGCTTGGATGCTCTCTGCCTCAAGAACTTGAACATCTCACAAAGCTCGAGACTTTGCTTCTTTTGAAAAATGGTTTCGCCGATGAAATCCCAGATAGTTATAGCAACTTGAGAGCTCTAAAGTCTCTGGATTTTTCAATTAATCAGCTTTCTGGTACTATCCCCGAAGGCTTCTCGAGCTTGAAGAACCTTGAGGTGATGGATGTTTCCAACAATTTATTTACCGACACAGTCCTCTGCTCCTTCTCTCTGCCAAGGAAACAGGCTATACAAGCTCATCCTCTTCTCCAATGTGTTCGAACGTGAGTTACCGAAGAGCTTAACAAGCTGCAACTCTCTGTGGAGGTTTCGAAGTAAGAACAATCGATTAAACAACACGATCCCATTCGGATTTGGCCCTGTGCCTAATCTCACATTCGTCCATTTGAGCAACAACAAATCTGGAAAGCGCTGAATCTACAAATCTTCTTGGCGAGTTTCTTCAATCTAATCGGTGAAATCCCTAACAGCGTCAGATGCAAGAGCTTCTACAGGATCGAGCTGCATGCAAATTCACTCAATGGAACGATTCCTTGGGACATCAGACACTGCTATAAGCTCCTATGTTTGAATCTCAGCCAAAAGCAAACCGATAGCTTTTTAGTGGTTTCTTAGTCTCGTCAAAAATCAGAACCTTTCAGTCGCTTTTTTCCCATTCGTGTTTGAACACTCCTCGAAGATGATGAGAGCACTCAAACTGAATTTTGTGTCTAGCTCTCGCGTTGGGGGAAAAGAAGTTCTTGTTCGTTCACGAAAATCCTCAAAAATCAAAAACAAACAATATATAACTGAGTTATTTACGCCAAGAGTCACTTCTAGACTGTTATTACACACATAGTCACTTGCATGTGTTATTTGTTAGGGCACTTTTTTGCCTTGGATTATACTAAATTGCTCATGATTCTCTCTTAACTAAACGTGACATTTAGTTACTTCACACCTTTTTTTCTTTTTTATTCATTAATTCAATATTATTTGACACCAAAAACTTGAAACTTTTAAACTCTTAAAAAAAATTGTTATCTCTCTTTTTTTTCTTTGGCCCACACAGCCGTCGACCAGATCTGGAATTAATTACACTCTATTCTTCTTGTTACCTTCTATCTTCATTCTCTTCTTCTCCTCTTGTTCGATCTAATTACAGAGAGAACCAATCGCCTCATAAATTCAATTTGTTTGCGACCTGAAATTCAAGTAAGCTTATTTCTCTTTTTAGCTTTTTTTTTTCACCGGTGGAATCTCCCTTATCTTCTCTCAGTAGTGATTACAGCTAGGCTCCTTCAGGTTCCTTGTTTTGTTTTCGTTTAACCTTCAGATTGACGAAACCCTAGTCCCTAACTTCATAATCTCGGATTTGGTTTCAGTTTTTCTAGATTTGTTCTCAGATCTCTCTCCCGCGTCGTTGTATCTTCTACTCTCTACATCTTTTTGGCTGTCTTGCCACTATTGATGTCGGCCAAATCTGTGTTGGGCTCATTCACATCGATGTTGTCCCCTCCACCGACTGAAAATCAAGTCTGTAGACATGTTAAATCCATTTTGTTGACACGTTTTTTGTATATTCATCCTTGTGGACATGTTAAATGGGCATATGCACTATAAGAAATATGGTATTAATAACATCGGAATATAGCGTTTATCAAAGTTCTGCTATTGTATACGAATACCGGTTTTTTGCATAGGTTTGTTATTATAAAAGACTATTTATTATCGCATGAAAATAAAAATTTTAGCCGCCTAAATTTGCTAAGTGTCTGCGCTTAACCATTGCAGATCTAAAATTAAAAGCTATCTTACATCTTAAATTTTAGTCAAATAACTTAAGTGAATAATTTTGGTCAAAATATATCTGCTCCAAACCCTAAATCCATTCATCTCCACAAAATGGCCGATCTGATTATATCTCACCATCATCACCTCTATTTTCATCTCCATCGTCAGCTTTTATGCCGAATCTGAGGTTGAAGCAACAGCAACAACAACAACAATCTCTGATGCAGCAGCAAGCTCTGATGCAACAACACTCTATTTACCATCCTGGTATCTTGGCCCCACATCAGGTTTGTCTTCTACATCTTTGATATCTCTAATCTGGGTCGAAATTGGAGTTTTTAGTCTTGATTCCGTTTTGACACTGTCGCTTCTCTTGTCTGTCCTTTTTTCCCGCGTCGGGGTTTGTTTCTGTTCATCACATCTTTGTGTTCCTTCCCACTTTTGTTAACTTGATTGACGGTTAAGATTTGTGGATCATATAGGCTAGCAATTTTTCGTTTATATCACTCAGTTATGGCTCATGAGACTGTGTTTAACAAGTAGCGTTTCTAGTAATGAATCACATTGTGTTAGATATAGATTTTGATGACCAAGTACATGATTGCAGATGAAATGACATATGTTAACCTTCGGCTGAATCCTGAACGGTACACTGCCTATATTGGCCTGTCAGCTAGAAGGATATGGAATGCTATATACTCTGAGAATTGTCTCAAATGTAAGCTTCACTATTCTGTTCTTTTTCTTGATTTGTTTCTTCAAGGCCGTATTCTCTAAGTGGCTGACCAATCCATATGGATTTATAATCCCTGAAATTATATTGGCTTCTATCTGATGAGTAGATACATCTGAACAGTTGTGCCAAGAAGAAAAGATATTGTAAAAATTGGTCTCTGGTCTGCACTCATCTATTTCAGTTCATATAGCTTCAGATTATTTACTTATGAAGCTAAAAACTTGGTAACATCTGCCTCATGACTCTGTCTTGTCTGCAATGTATGTTTCTCAAGCAGAAATAAATCGTTCAATGGTCTTCATTTTTTGTGTTTCAGTGGGGATCGTGTTCGGAACCTATACTTCACATTTTGGTTTGTTCTCAGAGCAGTAAAAAAGGTTTTGTTAATAATCACTTTCCTTCATCTGAATCCAATGAAAAAAGGCCCAATTGTCTGGAATAATCACAATTAGTTTCTTTCATCATCTAAAGCAGCTTGTCCACTACCATTTGATGAAGCTAAGCTCTGGAAGAGACAACGTGGAACAGAACTGAAAGAACAAATTCAAAAATTTATATGGGATTTAGCTTAAGAACAATCCAATACTAACTTGCTTGGGAACGATGCAGGCAGCTTCAGGCTGAGGATGTCATTGTCAAGGTAATATATGTTTGGGAACATTACATGTCCGACCATTGTATAGACATGA
Source organism: Orychophragmus violaceus (assembly GCA_030180135.1). Taxonomy (NCBI): domain Eukaryota; kingdom Viridiplantae; phylum Streptophyta; class Magnoliopsida; order Brassicales; family Brassicaceae; genus Orychophragmus; species Orychophragmus violaceus. The sequence continues at coordinate 90,262,482 of CM058239.1, read as the reverse complement.
ACATTACATGTTGGACCATTTGCCTCTGAATATCATTGATACATTACATTCAATCAAGTGGTTCTTACTTCTTTCTAATTAATCTCTTTATTTCTTTGTGTGTGCAGGATATAAGACAGTTTCAGAATAATAAATATCTGTTTAAATCGGATTAGGTACTCCGATGGTGCTATACGTACTAGAGTACCTGATACACTTCCCATTGACATTCTCTGCATGACCAGAGGCTTTGTCATGTATGTATAAAAGTTTGGCGATATTTAGTTTGGTTACTCCATAATGCTTTAAGCCTTGTTGGTCTTTGGTTTTCCAGGAACTATGCGATCACTTAGTCTCACTTGGTTTCCAAATTTTCCTTGAACACATCGGCCTTCCAAGATAGACCTTGCTAAATAATTCTCCATTAGCTTTTGTAAACTTGAATTGCTTATGTAATTGGTTTATGATAATGTAATGTCTTTCTTTTTGTTAAAAATATATTTTTCAAAAATAAATATTCAGAAACTGCACAAAAATTGTGAACGGTACTACATATTTAATTAAAAAAAAACACAACAAATTCATTAAAAATATCTAATTCGTTTTATTATAAATAATATATGAAATAAAGAAATAATAAGTTAGGGTATATATAGGGTTTAGAGCTTAAAATAATATTAATTTATTTTGTAATTTTTAATTAATGATAAAAATTCTAAAAACATTATCTCTTATTGTTATAAGTCTTGGCGATTTTTAATACCATAATCTATAAAAACAAAATTCCAGCTAATATATTTTTTTGGTTTAGGGTATATATAGGTTTAGGGTTTGAAATCCTATTAATTTATTTTCTAATTTTCTAATTAAGTATAAGAAATATAAATAATATAATCTATAGAAAAAACAAAATTTGAAGTAATATAAAAGTTTTAGTTTAAGGTACATATAGGGCTTTAGGGTTTGAAATACTGTTAATTTATTTTGTAATTTTGAATTAAGTATAAAAATGTAAAACTATTATCTTGTTATATTATAAGTCTTGACGATTTTTAATAACATACTCTATAAGAAAACAAAATTTACAACTAATATAAAGTCTCACACAAATATTTGATTTAGAGTTGTGGGTCAGGAAAAGAATTAAACGACTGCCGGATAGTTACAGATAGCAATGGATAGCCACATCTCATAGGATAGTTTATCGATTCAATTATTTGAAAATTTTAGGGTATAAACAGAGGTTGGGGTTTAGTATTTTGGATTTGTGATTTAGGGTATAATTCAACTATTATATATACTCATAACTAAAACTTAAAATTTTAAAATATTGATTATATATACATAAAACTAATATTTAAAGCTTCTCTCCTCTTCTCTAATTTGAGTTTTATATAATAAATTACTATTTTCCATATATAATATTTTCAAACTTTAACTTCATATCTAACTAAGCCCTAAATGTTTATTTAGCTTTAAACTTTTAGTCATAGAAATTAAATTTTCGAAAATGATATTTAATTATAAATTATGATCTGGACATTATCATAAGATTTAAAATTCTTAAGATATTTTGAAATTAATTTTTTAATTAGTATTTAAGATATTTAAGCAATGGTAATATTATTTTAGTTATATATTTAAGTTATATCTAAATAAACCTTGAGAAAACTTAATTCTTATTGATTAACAAAGTATTACAGGGATCACCATCTACTTAGAATCCACCGTTGATTAAGTGTAAATCTAATGGTTCTCCGAGACTGAGAAATACAAGGAACGTTGCAGAGCAGTTTCCGATTCCCATCTCTCTCTCTCTCTCTCTCTCTCTCTCTCTCTCTCTCTCTCTCTCTCTCTCTCTCTCTCTCTCTCTCTCTCTCTCTCTCTCTCTCTCTCTCTCTCTCTCTCTCTCTCTCTCTCTCTTCCTCCGATTAAGGAGATTAGGGTTTTCTTTTTATTCGACATTACTCTGTGTGCGTGCAAGTGCGTCGGAGTGCTTCTCTCTCCTTGAAATTTCTCCGAAGGTAGTCATGGTTGCTGATTCAATCAAAAATTCTCAACTATTTCATGGGTCTCCGATTTCTATAGATTTCATCGAGAAACAGAAGGTGAGTTTCTCTGAGTTTACTCCGACTCGATCCGGATCGTTCACTTCTTTTACTGAGTATAAATGCGTGATATCATACAAAAGTATAGAAACAAATCATGCGTGATTATGGCCTTTGTGTGCGTGATGATTGTCCATTCCAAATTCTGAATGTGAACTCTCAGTACTGTATAATTGATTCAGGGTCTTGGTTTCTTTGTGATTATGGATAATTTCTTAGTGAAGTTTTTCTGGTTAAAATTTATTAGCGATGTTCTTGTTGATAATCTTCTAGCTTCATGATAATCTTAACATGTTTGGTGGGTTTTTGGCTGGTTGAGGAAGCTGGGATTGATGTTCGTCTCTGCGTTATTGGTACTGCAATTCAGGAGGTCAGAGTCGTAGGTTTCTTCATTGGCTCGCAGGGAAACAAGATGGCGGAGGTTGTGGTGGAAGCAGAACTCGACGGTGGAGGTGGTGGTTGTAAAATAATATGACAGCGTAGATGGTTATGGTGGAAGGAGAAAACGCAGGTGGTGGTGGAGATGATGACGGCTCACTCATGCTTAGAGACACTAAACTAGATTATGTTCTTCTTTTTTTGATTGAATCGGTATTTGGCTTAAATCAGATTAGGTTTTTGATATTAGGTTTTTGCTTTGGTCTGGTTGAACAAATTGTAATTAGTATCCTATATTCATTTTAGTTAATATAAAATATATTAACACCACATGTTATCTTTGTAACACAAATTGCTATTATTAATGAGTTTTAATAACAATTATAACACATTATTATAAATATTAACAATTGCAGAGAGAGAAACGATATCGTCGTTTAATTATCTATAGCATACGTCAAGTACGATATCTTAAGTACCCGACCTACAATGACGGGCGCTGTCAGAACGTTTAAGGAAACGCTATAGAAGGTGATACATAGCGTTTATCGGCCGCTATTAATACCCATATTTATTGTAGTGATGTTTTTGATGTGCCTATATCTTAACTCTAAGAAGCCCACGGAGAATTGTTTTGCATATAGCTGCATATAGTAGTTGTTTTTCATTATCCATCTCGTGAACAAGTATTTTATGGACATGTTATCGTATTCATATTTGTTAATTCAGTCTCGTTGACAAGTTTAATGGACATACTCTATCTGTGTGTGCATCTTTGAATGGACATGTGATAAAAGTATATGTTTTATGGACATTATTTGATGTATATTATACATAGGACACATTATATACTATAGTTAAATTTTGTAATTTTTATTCTTAGTGGTGTATGGACAGTAGTTGGTGGACATCTATGATGGATAAACAACATATGATGGTGGTATTTGAGAATTTACGGTGGATAAACAACATATGACGAGAGTCCCAATTTGGTCATGATGTGCATCCACGAACCTATGTGAAAATAGTAAATATGGAGTATATATCCATATAATGTTGTCCACAATGGACGGCTAGTCCAGTAAATCCCAAAAAAGAATTTTGAGTTTGTGGAATGTGTACATATGAAACATGTCGGCAACAAAGTAGAAATGTTGTCCACGATGAAGTAAGTATAATGTGGATATTAGTCGTCATTGAAAACAAGATTTGGACGACATAAGTGGTATTGGTAAGCAAATTGTGTGGACATGATTTGGATATTCACAATATTCCACTTTAAATCATATTGTGTGGACAATTTAAAGTGGTAATGAGGATATTAGTTTGAATATTCCACCATAATTCTCGGTTATTTCTTCCATGCGGAGCATTTTAAATGAACATGTGGACTTACTAACCTTCATCCACCACAAGAATTTTTCAAATTGATGGACCACATTTCAGACCAATGTATAAGTATAATGGACAATGTATGTTGAGTACCTCATACTAGACAATGTAAATTAGACATCTATTTTCATTTTGTTTCCTCATTTTGATTATGTGTGTATGGATACGTTTAAATGGAAATCTAATTGCATATATTTATCTTGTTGATTACGTCTGTGTGGTTAAATGGACATTAATTTCTGAAGATGTAGCTGAGGTACTTCATGTATCAGTCAGAAAGTATCTCACGAAGTAGTTCAAGGAGTGATACATGCGAGCAAGATGTGGAGCACATCATGGGAAGCTGGTGGAATGACTTGATCGAGAGATGGAGCTGATGTGCACAATCCAAGAAGTATAGCTGAGATGGACATGCATCTTGGAGAGAATTAAAACGAGATTTATAAAGATTTGAGAGATTCCTAAAATCTAGGGAAGTTAGGATTCTCATGTGTATCTCTAAGAAGATAAGGTTTATCTTTTAGAGGGTTTTGACTAAAAGTTGTTAGCTGACCTATTTGGTATAAATAGGAGAGCTTAAGATGTGTATTATGTTAAGCTTTTCATTGAGAGAATTTGTGAGAGGTCAAGTGATTATGTATAGATCATTGAACTTGAGAGGTTAGATTGAGCTTAAGTGTTTCTTGTAAGATCACAAAGATCAATCTAATAAAGCAAATTTTCAGAAAGAATGTGTGAGTTGTTTGCATAAAGTCTGAAAACGTATAGCCTTGCATTTTCATTTGGTATCAGGGCTACCACTTGTAGCTTTATTCGGGTGAGATCCTTTGAAAGAAGATGGAAGGCTATCATGACTCTTGAACAGCACAAGAATCATTCTTGATGCAGGAAACTATGGGTTCTGGAAGTCGAAGATGAGGTCCCACATCAAGAGAATTAATCCTCTTGCATGGAAGGCGGTCATGGAGACATGGAAAGAGCCTACAATCAAGGATGTGAGACGGCTACAGATGCATGGGATATCTTACGAACACATTTCGAGGGAACTCAAAATGTGGAAAACTCAAGAAAAGATCTTCTAGCCTCACGGTTTAAAAATATAAAAATGGATGAGTATGAGTCTATTGCGGATTTCAGTGCTAACCTGAGTTCTCTCTCTCAGGAAGCTACAACTCTTGGGAAAAAGTACAAGGAGAAAAACTAGTTAAGAAATTCTTGAGGTGTCTTCCGACCAAGTACATGGCGAACAAATCTGCTTTAAGTGTATCTCAAAACACTGATGAACTTACGTTTGGAGAAGTTATATGTATACTACAAGCTCATGAACTAGAGTTAGAAGGCATTAAAAATCCACGTAGTCTGGCTTTGGCAGTCAGTGAATCAGGAAAGCATGTTACTAAAGAAGAATATCCGGTAAGTCTGCTTGTCAGAAGGTTTGATCAGGCATTAAGGAGAGTTGATCAAGGAAAAGGATCTTCTCATAAGAAACCAAATACCTATAAGAAACAAACTGAAGGTGATAAATCAGCTAAGTGTGCAGAAATTCAATGCCATGAATGCAAAAGTTTTGGACATTACATAACTAAATGTCCAATAGTGAAGAGAAGGGAGATAAAATGCCCTATACACAACTTGAGTGTGTCAATGAACAACTTTGTAGCATTTGTTGGTATTATTGAGTTTGAAAGAGAAGAAGATGAAACAGACTCTGAATCAGAACCAAACTTGGACCTAGCCGAGGTTAGAGATACTTTAATCAAGATAGGAAAGGAAAATGTGGAGATGGTCAAGGAAAACTTACGACTTGAAGCAATCATTGAGTCGCAGAAAATGGAAATCATGACTGAAAAGAAGATATGTCATGAAAGTCTGACTCAAACCAAAGAAAAGATGAATCTAGCCATTAAGGCTGACAAGCTAGAAAAGGAGTTAAAATCTGAAAGAGAAACATATGCACGTCTGCAGTCATAACTCACACAACATCACAATAAGGTTCATATGGTCACAGGAACTAAGCAGCTCGGCAAGATCTTAAGTTCTGGTCGGACTAAAAGAGGGTATATAGGTCTCGGATATACCAGAATGAAAATGCAGGAAGCAGAAAATATCAACTTTGTTTCAGGAGGGTTTGCTAACCAAGACTTCAAGAATTTAAATATGAGCAAAATAAAAACGGATGGATGCTCGTTCTGTGGAGATGTGGGACCCATTAAGGCGTACTGTAGGAGATTCATGGAAAAGGTTAACTGGCTGAGAAGACAAGGGATGTTCTACTACAATAGGTTTAGGAAGAAAATCTGGATAAAGACATCTGATCTACACCAAACTGCAAGGAATGGTCCTATGAAAACAAGAACTGGTTTTGGGTTCAGATGTAACATGGCTTTTGTTTCAGATGAGCTAGAAGAAATGGTTCCATGGTAATTTGATAGTGGGTGCTCTAGACACATGATTGGTGATCAGAAAATCTACAGAAGATCAAGTCGATCAAAGGAGGAAAATTTACCTTTGGAGATGGAGGGTATGGAACCATCCTAGGTAAGGGACAAACAAATGAAACTGAAGTACCAAAACTGATGAATGTGTATCTGGTGCAGGGACTCAAGGCGAATATCATCAATGTGAGTTAGTTGTGCGATGAAGGATTGATGGTTATGTTCACATCACTACAAGAAAAGTGGACATTTGTTGTTGGGGTCAAAAAACTCCTCGACGAAAACAATAACCGAAGGCAAGATCAAGCAATTGGATACAAACGAATGTCCGCATCGGACATTCAAAGTCTTGTATGAATAACAAAGTTATAGAAGTACCGACAACATCACCCAAACAATTTGTCGGAAAAGTGGTTTCGATAAATACATTTCATGCGAAACGGACGACACATTAATCCGACAAACGCATCTTCCGACAGGAACTAAGTATCGACGAAACATCCAAACAGGCAAAGGACGAGCTGAACCAGCTCGGAAAACTGGACTGAACCAGCTCGGAAAACAGAGCTGAACCAGTCCAATACCCGAGCTGAACCAGCTCGGATCCGAACCCTTCCATTCTCATTCCCCGATCATGATTTATCCCTCCGGAAATCCCGAGCTGAGTGAATCTTTCGTAAACCTCCAAGCTGAACTAGCTCGGATTTCCAACCTGAACCGGTTCAGATTTTCCGAGCTGAACTTTCCAAACGGATAACCAAACATTTGCCGATATGCAAAACTTGTCGCAACCCACCTTCGGAAACATCGGCCTATACCTTTTGGCCGATGACTTTGGCTGATGGATCAAGTTGAGAAATAAGTACTTAGGCCCAAACATATGACGACTTTGGGCCAAATAAGTAAGTCTGTACACTAACGGACTCGGATCATCCGTTCTCGGCCCATCCGGAAAACAGGTCAAGCCGCGGAAAGATGAAAGGAGATAAAACAAAGGAGCAAAGGAAGAGATATCGACGAGCTGAAAAGGAAAATCCGAGATAGAATTATAAATCTTAACGGAAAAAGAAGGAGATAACAACAGGAAGATTTCCGCAAATCTTGCAGAAATATTTTCGAAGCCGACTTGCCAAATTTATATAAGGAGGTGGAAGTCATACGAGAAAGGCAGAGCGAAAAACACTAGCATCTAGACTTAAGATTTTAAGCAGTTTTCTTAGCGATTTTCTTTTCATTGTAATCTATTTTCCGATCTTTGTACTCCTTTCGATCTAAACATCAATAAAACGTCCTCCGGATTTGCTAGTTTATTGGTTTATCCTTGAAGTTTCTGTTCCCTAAAAAGTTTTGCTCTACAAGTTTTGATCGTGCTAGTTTCGACTCTCACAGTTTGGCGCCGTCTATGGGGAATAAAGAAACTTTTGACACTTAAAGACCACCGAGTAGCAGATCCAAAGAGATGGTTACCATCGGAAACGGAGACGAGATAGATCAGCAACTACCGATCGATGACAATACACCCAACGTTACCGCTGGTAACACTTCAACAAGCGGCAACGTTACAAACACGGCCGCATCGGACACGCAATCAACGCAACTCTTGCCGAGTTGAAAGAGATGGTCGCTGCGCTAAGAGAAAGGGAGAAGAACATGAGAAGGCGAACAACACCCTCAAAGAACAGATCGAAAGATTGAAAACCGGGAACCGTATGCGGATAACCCGAACGGTGAATTTTTCCCTTACCGAACGAAGGCGCTTAGACTTCTCAACGTCCGTTGAGCCGACAAGGAATCCCTCGCAGTATCGCAAGCAGACTACGGGTGAACGAACCCCGCCAGCGACAAGACCCAATACCACAGATCCTCCTCCGATAATTCGAGGTCGAAAATCCGCGGCAACAAACGCAGAAGACTGCAAAAACGAAGACTCGATTCCGCCTGAGGATCAGACGGCATCACCTTCCAATGATGAAAAGAGAATCGACGCAGATCGATACGTCCCACATCTAAGCGACGATGAATTATCGGAAGAAAAGGACATGGCGCGAACTCGCCAAAATGTGCCAACTCAACGGTAAAGAAACAGCAAAAGGAGTGAGCTCGACGAACTTAGGGACGCGCTGGCTCAGACAACCATGGAGATTAAAACTGTACGATCACAAGTTCACCGGGAAAAAAGCGCCGCCCCGGAAATCGATCGCGTCCTGGAAGAGACACGAAAGACACCATTCAAAGCTCGAATAACCGGAACCCGAATTTTCAATCCAGGCAAGCTCAAAATCCCATTCTACGACGGAATGACTAATCTGAAAGCTCATATGATGGCCTTCCGAATTGCGATGGGAAGAGCAAATCTCACCGAAAGGATAAAGATGCCGGTTTCTGCCTCATGTTATTAGAATATCTAAAAGGAGCAGCCCTGGAATGGTTTTCAAGGCTAGAGCGCGATTCCATAGGAAATTTCCAACAACTATCGGAGGAATTCATGAAGCAATACTCGATGTTCATCGACTGGGAGACTTCTGACATCGACCTGTGGGCTTTGAGTCAGGGCGAAACGGAAAGCCTGAGGAAATTCATTGAGCGGTTCAAAAGAGTCGCCAGCCGCATTGAAAGTTTGAGCGATAAAGTGGGTATCAACGCACTAAAGAAAGCGATGTGGTACGAGTCGGATTTTAGGAGGGAGATCTCGCTAAACCGACCACAAACAATGGCAGATGCCTTGCACACAGCAATAGATTTTATCGTGGACGAAGGTGAGATGAAGGTCTTGTCTGAAAAGCACAAATCGAAAAAGCACGCAGGTAAGGAAACTCGTATATCGACAAGCACGAGCAGCGAGAGGAGAGTCTAGAAGCCAACCAGCACTTCACGGCACGAAAGGGCGATCGGGTCGCATAACTACCAAATCGTATCGGATCAACAAGAAGACAGGCCAACGGAATGAAGGAAAATTTGATGGAACACTTGGACGAGGAATCCCAGCTCCTACGACGAAAAAGTCTTCTGCGACCACCACCAATCCTACGGGCATAACACCGCCGACTGTCGCAGACTGGGGATCAAACTCGCGGCCAAACTCGTAGCAGGAGAACTGGGAGATACAATAACTCTGAAGGACCTCGAAGATGGAAAGATCGGAAATCAATCAAATAAGCCGAACAAAAGCAACGATCCAAACAAAATGGATCGAGAACAAAACCATCAGGAAGGACAAACCGCGATAGGAAACAACAAGTGGAGGAAAGGAAACAACGAGGATCCTAAAGCAATCAGCAGACAAAGGATAAACATGATCGCGTAAGGCCGCAATACCACCTAAGACCAAAATTTTCTATCGATCCTTATCCTCAACGGTCACGGGACACAACTATCCCGAGAAGAAGCATCAGGAAGCGACCGTCATATCGTTATCCAATCCTACGATAACATTCGACGATATGCGGATATCGGAAACCAACAATCCAGGCATACAGCCACTAATAGTAGGGTTGATCATCAAGAATCGTCACGTACCGGACATACTTATTGACAACGGAAATTCTGTGGACCTGATTTTCTGTGAAACTCTAAGGAAAATAGGTGTAAAATAGGTGACACCTTCCCAATCTTCCCTAACAGGATTTGTCGGAGACCCTGTAACCACCTTCGGAAAGATCAAACTGTCGATGATTGTCGGAGGAGTCTTCAAAGTCGTCGAGTTTACAGTGGTAGATCGTCCAACGATCTATGGAGCGATTCTCGGAATTCCGTGGATAAACTCCATGAAGGCGGTTCCATCGACTTATCATTTATGCATCAAGTTTCCAACCCCCTACGGAATCAGCACGATTTAGGGATCTCGAGAACGGCGGATCCCTGACAATCCCCAGAACGGAGAATCAGGTCGTCAGAAAAATGCGACGGAGAGAAGCTGCCCATTTCACCGAACCGACAATTGCAATCAACTCTTCTTCGTAGGAGATATTGTCCTAAGAAGAATCTGGAAAAGCTCGGCGCTTCGAAACACCAGAGCAGATTGGGAAGGACCTTACATGATTACAAGAGAGATTCGTCCTGAAGTATACGACCTTGAAACCATGGACAACACCAAAATAGGTTGGAACGCGATGCACCTAAGAAGATTCTGATACTGAAGACTTCAAAAAAAAAAAAAAAAAATTAGGGAACATTTTGTACTACGGGACGGCTTGATCCCCGCAAGGGGTACGTAGGCAGGCGATCTTCTTGATCGGTTCAGCTGTCCCCCCTCTCAAAAGGGGGGGGGGAGTGGGTCCGTATATATCTATACTTCCATATCGGATCTCGCAAACTTTTGAAACAATTCTCAAAACTTGTTCGGCAAAACTGCTCAGAAATCTGGAAGGAACTATCTCGGAAATTTCGAGTCAAACCAGTTAGTAACTTCCCAGTAAACTCCAAGCAAATCAGCTGGTAAATTTTTCGGCAAAACAGCTAGGAACCTCCAACCCAAACTAATCAAACTGAACCAGTTCGGAAATCCGAGCTGAAACAGCTCGGACTAGGCCAAACCAACTCGGAAATCCGATCTGAGACAGCTCAGATAAAGCTAAAACAGCTCGAAAATCCAAGCTGAATCCTTTCGGAGACTGCGAGCCAAAGCACCCTCCGGATAAACCTCGAGCCAGCCACTTTCCGCAAAATCCCGAGTCCACAAAAATTCAACTCACCGACCAAATTCTTGAAGACGTCAGGTAACAAAATAAACTCTTTTTTTACTTTTGTTTCATTTATTTTTAGATTAAGATTAGGATACGAAGTTCGGAACTTAGAACCAGCCTACTAGTTTATCACACGCGTAGTTGTTAGGAACGACTTACTTTGTCCGCTGACGGCCGCAGTGGACAAACTCATACATCCTTTACGGATATTAGCCGGCACGTCCTATATGGATTGAGGCTCTATACATCCAACGAACGGATAAAAGCGCACTATAAAAATTCTTTAAATACCGCCAAGGTATGTTTATTATCGGCGAAGGAAACATAAGTCGAGAGTTGACGTAAGATCCCGAATACGGGTTGTTGACAGGTCTTCAAATCCGCCGCACCAGTACTGGAGACGATAATAAACCCCCCCCCCCCCAAAAAAAAATCCAGTATGACGCTACTCACCACACTGATAAAATAACTTTTTAACCAAATATATCTTGGTCCGGTATCATTGAAAGGTGGTCGAGGCGAGAGTTTCGCGGAAAATCGGGGTCGAAAATCCAAACCCAGTAAAATACAACGCACCGGTCTCGACAACGTCATTATTGAGTACACGACCAACTTAGGAATGTAAGACGGCAGATCCCGCACTAGTACCAAAGTCAACCGTAAAACTCCTGAAATTCCAGTAAGAACGTTTCCGAACACGCTGATCTGTACATTACAAATCCGCGAAAGAAAAAACATATTGTTATCTCTCGGATTCAAAACCCAGTAAGACACCTCCGAGCACACTGGTCTAATCATTGCGAAACCTAGTAAAACGCTTCCGGGCACACTAGTCTGATCATGACAAAACCCGGTAAAAACACTTCCAAAGTGCACCGGTCCGAACATTTAAAAAGGCACGCACCAAAAATTTCCGAGCTAGATCAGTTCACTTCCGAAATTCCGAGCTGAAGCAGCTCAGATCTGAGCTGAACCATCTCAGAAATCCGAGCTGAATCCGTTCAGATCTAAGCCGTACCGGCTCGGAAACTTCAAGTTAAACCAACTCAGGACCCAGCCAAACCGATTTGAACTTTCAATCAAGCCAATACAGTCGATAAGAAAAACCTCAAACTCTTTCGAAAAAAACAATTCAAACATCATACATTAAACGACCTTCCATTTCGAAATACAGAGAAAGGTTAAAACGTTGAAACATTCAAACACAAGTTAGTAAGACGACCAACCATCTGTTGGGATAGTGTCCTGAAATCACACTTGTACTCACTCCTGTGATAGTTGTGTGTCGAGATCAGACATTCGTATAATACTGGGCGGTTGCAATGTTTTGCTAGAAGCCTCTTGCGATCTGTAAGTTGTATACTTACTGCCAGTATTATATGATCCTATAGGGTCACACACCTAAGCAAACTAGAAGCTACGACATGGGAATGATCATTATGGTAATGATCATATTAATGTGTATTGAATACACATTATAATCGATATAATGGTGTTGTGTCGATCGACACAGCTTGTGTGTCGGTCGACACAGTTCGGAATTTCCGAAACAGCTTTTCGGGTTGGGGCTTAATTAAGTCTGGCCCGTTAAGCATGTTTATGTCGAATAAAACTCGAGAGTTTCGACCTAAACAGTTAGCAGTCCACTTTTCTTGACAGAAACAGTAGACACACCAGAGAGATTCGAATCCCGTTAATCCGGCACTAGCATCCCGTTTCCAGCGAGCGTGCGTGTGTATCTGGTAGAGGCAAGGCATCTGCGTTGCTCCACTGATCTCGTTCACCATTCTCATTCCGCTGCCAGTTTAAAGGTAAGAACGAGGTTGGTTTTCATTCAATATATCAAACCCTAGATCCTAGGGGATCCAACAGTGGTATCAGAGCGTTGTTAGGGTTTAACTATTGAATCTGATGCAAACAATTCGAAACTTGATGTTGTTGAATTGATTGTTGCATGTTGAAATCGTGTTTTCATGTTTTATTCTTGGTTTTGTTCCTGTTGAAAAAATCGATGAACTATTGAAATCGCACTGTGTCGATCGACACGCCGCGAAATAACACGTAAAATCTTAGGGTTTGTCGCAGGGTGTCGATCGACACAAAGCGTGTGTCGGTCGACACAGAGCGAAAACTCGCAATAAAATTTTAGGGTTTGTCGCAAAGTATCGATCGACACAAAGCGTGTGTCGGTCGACACAAAGCGAAAATCCGCAAATAATTTTAGGGTTTCGATCTGAGATCGAGTACCCATATTCCTGCTGTGTCGATCGATACACTGGGTGTGTCGGTCGACACAGGCAATGCGATTAGACAGATCGGTTCAATTGGATTGAACCGGTTATCTCGCTCGGTTAATTTTAATTAACCAATTGGTTCTGGTTTGGTAATGTCGATCGACACACAGTGTGTGACGATCGACATGGACCAATAAACCGAACCGGTTCAATTGGATTGAATCGGTTAAGTAAATTCGATCCGGTTTGACCAGTTATCGAAGACCGGTTTAAGTTGAGTTGCGTCGACCGATGCCAATGGTTGGCGTCGATCGACACAACATTCGCAGATATACTGGTTGGACCACAAATTTGCATATACCAGAACAGTTTAATCCTAAAAGTTCCAGATGAACCTAAAACTAATAAAACTGAATGTTTTAATAAATTAATAAATTCTTGGATGTATATTGGATATGCATCAAGATAAAAACGGTTCTTTTCCTCAACTAAATATCAAGTGATCTTGATGTCTTGCCCGATCTTGTCTACTGTCAAGACTCGTGTCGTTTGTTGGATATTCTTGGAGTCCTTCATATCCACTGCAACATGAGTAAGGCAGGTGGTCATTGACAGACTTGCATTGCAACTGTCAGTGATCGCTAGACAGAAAAAGATTGGTTTTACTTGACTGGGCTAACGGAAGTTCTGGGCCCAGAGACATCAGAGTGGATTGGACATAGTTTGTCTTATCCACGACCAAGAGTTGTACTGAGTACAATTAGCAATGATTTGCTTACCTAGATAACTAAAGTTTGAGTAACAGCGAGTCGCCCACTCGAATTTTAGTAATCTGAGGATCTTGGCTCATTGTATTCATCTGAGGAAACATAGTTTTGAATACAATGCGAGTTCTCTTATTAGATAAGAATTCTCATTTCTTGAGCATTATAACTAAAATCTACCTCTTTTGAATTACAGCTATGTATGTCTCAAATCACATCAACACTTTCTCACTAAGATCCGTCCTTGAGAAGGACAAGTTAAATGGATCTAATTTCTTGGAATGGTATCGGAACCTGAGAATAGTTTTCAGGCAGGAGAACAAGGAATATGTCCTTGAAAGAGTTCTCACCGAGAGGCCACGTTCCAATGCCCCGCAGACAGAAAAGAATGCTTGGGATAAGCATTCAGCTGATGTCAAAGATGTTAATTGTCTAATGCTGGTGACTATGAACTCTGAGCTGCAGAAGCAATATGAGAACGTGATGTCACCCATTGAGATGATTAACAGCCTGAAAGCTTTGTTTCAGGATCAAGCTCGCACAGAGAGATACCAGACGGTTAAATCTCTCATGGATTGCAAGCTGGCTAAGGACAGTCCAGTAAGTCCTCATGTCCTTAAAATGATGGGTTACATTGATAACCTGGGGAAATTGGACTGTGCCATTAGCCAGGAGCTAGCCACTGACATGATTCTGCAGTCTTTGCCGTCGTGTTTTGATCAGTTCATCATGAATTATAACATGCAAAACATGACTAAGACATTGACTGAGTTGCACGGTATGCTGAAGACAGCAGAACCGAATCTCAAGAAGGCTACTCCCAGTGTCCTGATGGTACAAGGGGGTAAAAGGTTTAAGAAACCGAAGAAGGGTAAGGGTAAGGCCCAGGTTGTCCAGGCTGAAAGTCAGGACAAGCCCAAGCCGAAGCCCAAATCCGGGCCTTCTCCTGAGGATAAGTGCAACTACTGCAAGCAGTTGGGGCATTGGAAGAAACACTGCAAGAAGTTCATGGAAGATTACAAGAAGCTGAAGAAGACGTATGATGCGTCTGACTCAGGTATTTATGTTATCGAACTTAATGTTATGTCTTCTAGTCCTACTTCGTGGGTATTGGATGTTGGATTATGTTTGTTCATAGGTTTAATTATCAGATTACAACCTATCACATAATCAACTAGGATCTAGGTGATTTGCAGTTGAATCATAAACAGATCAGGATCATTACCTTATGATTGCAGCGGATTGATCAAGGGAATATCGAGATCTGCAAGAGCTGATGATTACCGGCTCCTCCTAGGTATCCACACGCTTACAAGCTACTGGATCAGGCTGCTAGACCAAGCTGGAACAACAGAGAGAGAGGAGGACGGCCAGACCTAGAAATCGCAGATGCCTAGGCTAACTGGCGCCTCCTTCTTCCCTTATATGGGCCCAAGTAATTAAACTAATGGCCTATTAGGCTTTTGGGCCCAAGACCCAAATCAGACAAAAGACTGTATTTTGTCTGGCCCAATTCTCTGTACAAATACAGTAAATGTCTTGCATCTTACTGTATTAATTCCTTTTAAACTTTCCCGTTAGCTATGGTGTGTGACCCTTTGGGATCATACAATACTGGTAATAAGTACTTAACTTATAGATCAAGAGCGGGCTCTAGCAAGTCATCATGACCACCCAGTGTTTATGACTTATGTCTGATCTCGACACTTATCATACTTTCTAGAGATAGCACAGTAGATTTCAGGACATTCCCAACAATCTCCCACTTGTACTGGAATCCTACATTCCCTAATCCTTTTGTCTCAATATCTCGATCTGGCATAAGGCAAGATGCGTGTCATCCTTATATAGCCAGACCATGTTCATCGGACCAGATTTGATACTGACAATGCAAACGACTTGGGCAAGTCCGTTTGGGAGTGGCCACTCTCTTACCAGCTATCAAGTCTCCGATTGGCCTAGAGATATTACCTCCGTTAAACGGCAGGGACAAATCCCATCTTGTTCCATCACTATGAACTACACACTTTATAATACACCCAACCAAGGTCCTTATAGCTCCCAGTTACGAAACAGCGTTAGACAATGATCAAAGCGCATCAATCCATGTGCAGCCACATGCATGCGAACTCAGGTCTAAGGACTATACTCTATAGTCGTAGATGAGAACCTCTTATGACACAGATATTAATATCTTGTAGAGTTCTCATCAGCGGGTCATGTCCGGTCATATGCTCCCCTACATATACCTATGTGTCGACTTTGATGCCGCGCATCTATGACCCATGAAACTTGGTCATAAGTCTCAACACACTCTAGTCTCAAGTGGTTGTTGGTGTTCCAATTTCAACAACCTTCGACTATGGACACTCTGATTTATGTCATTTTGTTAAATATAGGGTTTCATGATCAAGTCTTTCTCATGTACTTCGATGGCCTATATATAATGACATGAATCATTTTGGAACGATTATTTATATCACAGTTAAAATAATCCAGAAATCATAAATTTCATAAACATAAAATATTATGTTTACATGAACCTTTCAAAACAACTAAATAAAGCCCTTTACAAACTCCCACTGAAATTAAGACTACATCTTAATTTCACTTATCCTACAGCTACAGTCCGCGACTTGTGCTTAGGCCTAAGGAGTGGCTTCGTTAATAGATTAGCAACGTTCTCATTCGTTGAAACTTGCTGATCTACTTAACACCTCTGTCATTTATCTCACGGAATAGGTTATACCTACCCTCAAGGTGTTTGGACCTCTGATGTGCAGCTAGCCTCATCTATGCTAGGAATCACATCAAGTTCAGTGATGAACTCTTCTTTCCAAACAACCTCTTTCGCCGCTACCCAAGCTGCGAAATATTCAGCTTAAGTCATGGAGTCAGCAACAGTGCCTTGCACCGCCAGACAGACACAAGATATAACTGGATTGTGACCGGAAATCATCTTTGTCTGTTGGAAACTTGCCTTTCAGACTCTACCGACTTGTAGCACCTCACTTTCTCCGTAAATCAAGAACTTATCCTAAGTATTTTCCAAATACTTGAGGATATTCATTACGTCTATCCAGTGATTCTTTGCTGGATTTGACTGGTCTTTACTTGTCTTGCTTAACATTAAAGCAACATCAAAACAAGTACATGTCATGGCATACATGATAGATCCAATTGGCGACGCATATGGAATCTCATCCATGCATTCAAGCTCAGCAGATATCGTAGGACACTGTATCTTGCTTAACGTAATGCCATGTGACATTGGCATAAAACCCTTCTTGGAATGCTGAAAACGTGTAGGACTTTGTCAATATAAGAATCCTGACTTTGTCCTATCAGCTCTTTTGAATCTTTATCTTTAGATCCAAAATCCAAGAACATATGTGGCTTTACCCATGTCAATCATAAAAACAACTCCCAAGCCAGTCCTTTACCGACTGCAGCATTGGAACGTTATTTCCGAGAATCAGTATGTCATCGACATACACTATGAGAAATGCAACATCGCTCCCACTTATCTATTAGTAAACGCACAGTTCCACTTCGTTCCTGTTCAAGTCAAAACCTTGACTACTTCAACATAACGAAGATTCCAACTCCGATATGCTTGCTTCTATCCATGAATGGATCGATGAAGCTAACTTACATACAGTATAATTTTTCGGAGTCCGGGCTCACTTTCGCTTCTGTGAATTTCGCAGGTTCGTCACTTTCAATGATCATCAGATCATGGCAATTAATCACGAGAAATCACTCTCAGATTAGTGACGGATTCATTCAGATCTGCGAACTTCAGGCTCTACAGGTGTAGATTCTACAGAAATCTGTAAATCCATCCGCTGCTCTCCCTCAACAGGTTGAGCAGCCTCCTGTATTTCTCGAATTTCTTCGAGTTATACTTTTACTCCCACTGTTCTTCTTGGAAAGAAACTTTCCTTTTAGAAAACAGAATTCCGAACAACCTAACTTCGTTTTCGGAATGGACGTAAAAAGTAACAAGCCTTGGTTTCCCTAGGACAACCAGCGAAGTAGCACAATTACAAATACTCAGTAAAGACGAATTTGGATCATTTCCAGTCCACATTTATGTGGTGTCTTTCAACTGATATTGGTGGAACTATTTCAGCGTAAACTTAGATATTTCTAGAGCGTTATTCTTAAAGAATATCATGGAAGATTCGTGTGACTCATCTTTAATCATTTCTAATAAGATCTGATTCTTTCTCACAGAAACACCTCCAGGTTTTCAGGAGAAATGAGCTGTGAAACGACTTCACACTCATTCAGATGATCACACCATCAATGACTTAAGTATTCTCACTCGTGATCTAATCCAGAGTCTCAATACTTCTGTCACTCAGATTCTATACCTCATTCTGGAACTCTTTCGACCATTTCAAAGAATTCCGACTCGTGTCTCATCAAATGAACACAGTCATACTCACTGAAGTAATCAGTAAAGATAATGAAGTACAGGAAATTTTCTCTGGCATTACTGCTCATCGGGCCACATACATGAGTATGTTCAAGGTTCAATAAGCCTTTGGGCCTTTCTCTAGCTTGGCTAAGATGGGCCCTTTGTCTTTTGGTCCAGTAAGCAGAATTCAAGTCTCATAAGATATCCGATCAAATGAGCCCAAAAGTCCATAACTATGGGATTTCTGAATCCGACTCACTCTATGTGACCAAAACATTTACGCCAAGAAAAATCAGGTTTAATTCATCAGATTTAAGCCAATTCGGTATTTATGTTACATTTAGGCACTCTTTGGTTTAAGATATAAAACCCATTCCTTGAATAGGGTGCTACAATTAATATTTCATTAAGATCAAAAGAACAAAACTTGTCTTTTATCAAAATGAAAAACATTCAAATTCTTACAAGAAAATGAAAGACAACTATGCTTAAAGCAGGTACATTGTAGCAATTACTTAATACAAAACCAAGCCTCAAAGGCATCTACAAGTGAAAACCCTACGGCTGAGGCAGCATCCATAGCTCCTTCCAGACACGCAGTTCCACTTGTCCTTCCTTCAACGTTCTACTGTTGCTTAGGCTCTGCATATTATAACAAATATCAGTGTCACAACCAGTATCCAATACCTATAAGGTAGAACTTGAAGTAATAACATGAATACCTGAGGAAGTAGTCTCATACATCACCTTCAACTCCTCATAATCTTCCATAAATTTAATGCAATCTCTCTTCCAATGCCCAGTCTCTTTACAGTAGCAGCACTTACCAACGTAAGATGTATCTGACTCGGGCTCAGAAGACACAGGCTTGCCATGATTCAAAATCTGGACAACTTTGTCTTCACCCTTGTCAGCACTAGGTTTAGTAAACCTACCCTTCTCCATTATGAGATTATACAGGGTACTCTTCACGTTTGGCTCAACTGTCTTGAGCATATCATGCAGTTCAGTCAGCGTCTTCGTTAAGCCTTTCTTGATATAGTTCCTTTTGAACTTATCATAGCTTGACGGCAGTGACTGCAGAATGATCTCAGTTGCCAATTCTTGGCTAACTGGATAATCCAGTTTCCTCAGGTTATCAATGTAACCCATCATTTTACTGACATGAGGACTCACTGGGTGATCATTTGGTAGCTTGCAGCTAGTGAGAGACTTAACCAACTGGTATCTCTCCACTCTTACCTGCTCCTGAAATTTCAATTTCAGGCTGCTGATCATCTCTATTGGCGACTCCATGTTCTCATATTGCTTCAGCAAATCTGAGTCCATGGTAGCCAACATCAGACCATGCACATCTACCGCATCATTATAATGCTTATTCCAAGAATCATATACTGCATGAGAGGCATTGGACCCGATCCTCTCGGGGAGAGCTCTCTCAAGGACATAGTCCTTTCTCTCCTGCCTGAGGACTAGCCTCAGGTTCCGCGACCAAGTCAAGAAATTTGATCCGTTCAGTTTGTCCATCTCAAGGACAGACCGGATCGAGAAAGTGTTTTGATTGTTTGTGCTAGTCATAACTGAAATTTAGAGATAAATAGAGTTTCAGTTATTTAGTTCATAAAAGAGTAATCTTAACAACTTATAAGAAAACTCGCATTGCATTCAAAATTTCTTTGTTTAACCTCATATGAATGCAATGATTCCGAGACCCATGTTCAACTAAAACCAAAGTGGGCCACTGGCCGTCACCCAGAATTAGCTTTACTTGGTAAGCATACACACAGCTAGTTATATCCATATAACTCTCGGTTGTGGATTGGACCCAAGGCCCAATTCACCAGATGTCTCAAGGCCCGGGACTCCCGATGGCCCAGTCAAGGAAACCAATCTCTTACAGCCAAATAATCATTAAAGTCTGGGACTCCCAATGAAATTAGTGACTATATACTACTTTACTTACGCAAAAATAGACACCTCACACTGTAAGCCATATCTGTAATTGAATAAGCGTTAAGTAGCTGACAAGATTGGGCAAGACATCCAAGCTTGATATTGGTTTTGAGGATTTTAGGTTTTCTTTCCAAAAATAGAAGATTACTATTTTGGGAAACTTACTTATATAGACAGGCTCCTCCTAGGTAATCATAGGTTTGCAGTTGTCAAGATTCTTATATAGACAAAGTCCTGCATCGATTCGGAATGGATAAATCCAAGAAGGGATTCACGCCAATGATACATGGTGCTACACTAAGCAAGACTCAGTGTCCTAAAACACCTGATGAGCTTAAGCGCATGAGTAGGATACCTTATGCTTCGGCTATAGGATCTATCATGTATGCCATGATCTGTACTCGTCCTGATGTTGCTTATGCACTAAGCATGACGAGTAGGTACCAGTCTAATCCAGGTGAGAATCACTGGATTGCCGTAAAGAATATCCTGAAGTATTTAAGGAATACTAAGGATAAATTCTTGGTTTACGGAGGAAGTGAAGTGCTTGAAATGAGTGGATTCACGGATGCAAGTTTTCAGACAGATAAAGATGATTTCCGGTCACAGTCTGGTTACATCTTCTGTCTGAATGGCGGTGCAGTAAGTTGGAAGAGCTCCAAGCAGAGCACCGTGGCAGATTCCACAACTGAAGCTGAATACATCGCTGCTTCAGAAGCTGCGAAGGAAGGAGTTTGGATAAGGAACTTCATGATTGAACTCGGTGTATTCCCAAATGCCACTGAGCCTCTAACACTGTATTGTGACAACAATGGTGCAATTGCTCAAGCTAAGGAACCGAGACATCATCAGAAATCAAAACATATTATGAGAAGGTATCACCTGATTCGTGATATAGTGAATAGAGGTGAAGTGATGGTCAGCAGAGTTCCCACTGATGAGAACGTGGCTGACCCATTGACAAAGCCACTCCCAAAACCTAAGCACGAGTTGTATACTGCTGCTGTAAGAATTAGAGATTTTCAAATGTAATCTCTTTTTGAGTGGGAGTTGTGAGGGCTTTATTTTAGTTATTTTGATTGGTTCATGTAAACATTTTAATGTTAATGAAATTTTATTTCTGGATTATTTTTAACTGTGATATAAAATAATCGTTCCAAAATGATTCATGTCGTTATTTATGGGCCATCGAAGTACATGAGAAAGACTTGATCATGAAACCCCATATTTAACGAAATGACATAAATCATAGTGTCCATAGTCGAAGGTTGTTGAAATTGGAACACCAACAACCACTTGAGACTAGAGTGTGTTGAGACTTATGACCAAGTTTCATGGGTCATGGATGCGCGGCATCAAAGTCAACACATAGGTATATGTAGGGGAGCATATGACCGGACATGGCCCGCTGATGAGAACTCTACAAGATATTGATATCTGTGTCATATGGTTCTCATTTACGACTATAGAGTATAGTCCTTAGACCTGAGTTCGCATGCATGTGGCTGCACATGGATTGATGCGCTTTGATCATTGTCTAACGCTGTTTCGTAACTGGGAGCTATAAGGACCTTGGTTGGGTGTATTATAAAGTGTGTAGTTCATAGTGATGGAACAAGATGGGATTTGTCCCTGCCGTTTAACGGAGGTAATATCTCTAGGCCAATCGGAGACTTGATAGCTGGTAAGAGAGTGGCCACTCCCAAACGGACTTGCCCAAGTCGTTTGAATTGTCAGTATCAAATCTGGTCCGATGAACATGGTCTGGCTATATAAGGATGACACGCATCTTGCCTTATGCCAGATCGAGATATTGAGACAAAAGGATTAGGGAATGTAGGATTCCAGTACAAGTGGGAGATTGTTGGGAATGTCCTGAAATCTACTGTGATATCTCTAGAAAGTATGATAAGTGTCGAGATCAGACATAAGTCATAAATACTGGGAGGTCATGATGACTTGCTAGAGCCCGCTCTTGATCTATAAGTTAAGTACTTATTACCAGTATTGTATGATCCCTAAGGGTCACACACCATAGCTAACGGGAAAGTTAACAAGGAATTAATACAGTAAGATGCAAGACATTTACTGTATTTGTACAGAGAATTGGGCCAGACAAAATACAGTCTTTTTGTCTGATTTGGGTCTTGGGCCCAAAAGCCTAATAAGCCATTAGTTTAATTACTTGGGCCCATATAAGGAAGAGGAGGCGCCAGTTAGCCCATGCTTCTGCGATTTTTAGGTCTGGCCGTCCTCCTCTCTCTCTGTTGTTCCAGCTTGGTCTAGCAGCCTGATCCAGTAGCTTGTAAGCGTGTGGATACCTAGGAGGAGCCGGTAATCATCTGCTCTCAGTGATCTCGATATTACCAATCAATCCGCTGCAATCTAAAAGAGGTAATGATCCTGATCTGTTTATGATTCAACTGCAAATCACCTAGATCCTATTTGATTATGTGATAGGTTGTAATCTGATAATTAAACCTATGAACCAAAATAATCCTACAGTGGTGTCAGAGCCAATCGGTTCAGCCGAGCTTCGCGGTTCGTCCTTCCCTAACCCGCGACAATGAACCGATCAATCCGATTGTGTTTCATTGTTAGCTTAAGCTTAACCCGCAAGTTAGGTCAAAATCAGCTAAAATTGATTGGTTAGACCAATCTATTTCTTCCTGATTTGGACTTAACCGAACCGATCCAATTTAATTGGTGGTTCAAGCGGTTAACCAAATCGCGGTTTGCTGAAAATTATTTAATACAATTGGTATTATTTAATTTCTGGTTAAACCGGATTTAAATTCAAAATTGAATTTTAACCTAAACCGAAGGCTGGTCTAAGTTTGATTTGGTTGGACCAAATAATTTAGAGCTGGTCTGGTTTAGTAAATAACCAGTTGGATTAAGTAATTAATTTGGTCTTGGACCAGAATTAATGAACCGACTCGGTTATGTCAAATTATTGGGCTAATTGGAATTCTGTGGTCTTGGACCAAGAATTGGGCCTATAATTTGTGACCCAACCGAAAATTTTAATAAAATATCTAATTAATTCCAAAATCAGAATTAGAAAGTTTCTAAGTTTAGAAATTTCTAGATTAAGAATGTTTTGGAAAATAGGAAATTTCTAAAATAAGATTGTTTCCCGATTTAGAAAGTTTCTAAAATAAGTAGGTTTTCCAAAATAGAAAGTTTCCAAATTTAGTAAGTTTCCTGAAATGGAAAGTTTCCCAAAATAGTAATCTTCTATTTTTGGAAGGAAAACCTAAAATCCTCAAAACAAATATCAAGCTTGGATGTCTTGCCCAATCTTGTCAGCTACTTAACGCTTATTCAATTACAGATATGGCTTACAGTGTGAGGTGTCTGTTTTTGCGTAAGTAAAGTAGTACATAGTCATTACTGTCATTGGGAGTCCCAGACTTTAATGATTATTTGGCTGTAAGATATTGGTTTCCTTGACTGGGCCATCGGGAGTTCCGGGCCTTGAGACATCTGGTGAATTTGGGCTTCGGGTCCAATTCACAACCGAGAGTTATATGAGTTGTAACTAGATGTGTGTATGCTTACCTAGTTAGCTAATTCTGGGTGACGGCCAGTGGCCCACTTTGGTTTTAGTTTAACATGGATCTCGGAATCATTGTATTCTTATGAGGATAAACAAAGAAATTTTGAATACAATGCGAGTTTTCTTATAAGTTGTTAAGATTACTCTTTTATGAACTAAATATTCCTACAGTGGTATCAGAGCCTAGGTCGTTAGGTTTTTGCTGTTTGGATCATATTTAGGTTGTTTTTAAATGTTTAGAATCGAATTTGTGTTAAAAATTTTGATTAGAAAACTTGAAAACCTAATATGTAAATCGCATGAACCGATTGAAACCCATCGGTATGCGAAGTGGACGCCCGTATCGATCGACGAGGGAGCGTGATATCGATCGATATCAATCGGATCGATTGCTTCTCGCTGTCCCGATGACCCGATCGCAACGAGCTGATGCACGCGAGTATCGATCGACGAGGGAGCGTCATATCGATCGATATGCTGGCGAGGCATACGTTCCGCGAGTAGCCAATCGGTTCAGCCGAGCTTCGCGGTTCGTCCTTCCCTAACCCGCGACAATGAACCGATCAATCCGATTGTGTTTCATTGTTAGCTTAAGCTTAACCCGCAAGTTAGGTCAAAATCAGCTAAAATTGATTGGTTAGACCAATCTATTTCTTCCTGATTTGGACTTAACCGAACCGATCCAATTTAATTGGTGGTTCAAGCGGTTAACCAAATCGCGGTTTGCTGAAAATTATTTAATACAATTGGTATTATTTAATTTCTGGTTAAACCGGATTTAAATTCAAAATTGAATTTTAACCTAAACCGAAGGCTGGTCTAAGTTTGATTTGGTTGGACCAAATAATTTAGAGCTGGTCTGGTTTAGTAAATAACCAGTTGGATTAA
Organism: Orychophragmus violaceus; assembly: GCA_030180135.1. Lineage (NCBI taxonomy): Eukaryota > Viridiplantae > Streptophyta > Magnoliopsida > Brassicales > Brassicaceae > Orychophragmus > Orychophragmus violaceus. The sequence continues at coordinate 90,237,681 of CM058239.1, read as the reverse complement.
GTAATTAATTTGGTCTTGGACCAGAATTAATGAACCGACTCGGTTATGTCAAATTATTGGGCTAATTGGAATTCTATGGTCTTGGGCCAAGAATTGGGCCTATAATTTGTGACCCAACCGAAAATTTTAATAAAATATCTAATTATTTCCAAAATCAGAATTAGAAAGTTTCTAAGTTTAGAAATTTCTAGATTAAGAATGTTTTGGAAAATAGGAAATTTCTAAAATAAGATTGTTTCCCGATTTAGAAAGTTTCTAAAATAAGTAGGTTTTCCAAAATAGAAAGTTTCCAAATTTAGTAAGTTTCCTGAAATGGAAAGTTTCCCAAAATAGTAATCTTCTATTTTTGGAAGGAAAACCTAAAATTCTCAAAACAAATATCAAGCTTGGATGTCTTGCCCAATCTTGTCAGCTACTTAACGCTTATTCAATTACAGATATGGCTTACAGTGTGAGGTGTCTGTTTTTGCGTAAGTAAAGTAGTACATAGTCATTACTGTCATTGGGAGTCCCAGACTTTAATGATTATTTGGCTGTAAGAGATTGGTTTCCTTGACTGGCCATCGGGAGTCCCGAGCCTTGAGACATCTGGTGAATTTGGGCCTCGGGTCCAATTCACAACCGAGAGTTATATGAGTTGTAACTAGCTGTGTGTATGCTTACCTAGTTAGCTAATTTTGGGTGACGGCCAGTGGCCCACTTTGGTTTTAGTTTAACATGGATCTCGGAATCATTGTATTCTTATGAGGATAAACAAAGAAATTTTGAATACAATGCGAGTTTTCTTATAAGTTGTTAAGATTACTCTTTTATGAACTAAATAACTAAAACTCTATTTATCTCTAAATTTCAGTTATGACTAGCACAAACAATCAAAACACTTTCTCGATCCGGTCTGTCCTTGAGATGGACAAACTGAACGGATCAAATTTCTTGACTTGGTCGCGGAACCTGAGGCTAGTCCTCAGGCAGGAGAGAAAGGACTATGTCCTTGAGAGAGCTCTCCCCGAGAGGATCGGGTCCAATGCCTCTCATGCAGTATATGATGCTTGGAATAAGCATTATAATGATGCGGTAGATGTGCGTGGTCTGATATTGGCTACCATGGACTCAGATTTGCTGAAGCAATATGAAAACATGGAGTCGCCAATAGAGATGATCAGCAGCCTGAAATTGAAATTTCAGGAGCAGGTAAGAGTGGAGAGATACCAGTTGGTTAAGTCTCTCACTAGCTGCAAGCTACCAAATGATCATCCAGTGAGTCCTCATGTCAGTAAAATGATGGGTTACATTGATAACCTGAGGAAACTGGATTATCCAGTTAGCCAAGAATTGGCAACTGAGATCATTCTGCAGTCACTGCCGTCAAGCTATGATAAGTTCAAAAGGAACTATATCAAGAAAGGCTTAACGAAGACGCTGACTGAACTGCATGATATGCTCAAGACAGTTGAGCCAAACGTGAAGAGTACCTTGTATAGTCTCATAATGGAGAAGGGTAGGTTTACTAAACCCAGTGCTGACAAGGGTGAAGACAAAGTTGTCCAGATTTTGAATCATGGCAAGCCTGTGTCTTCTGAGCCCGAGTCAGATACATCTTACGTTGGTAAGTGCTGCTACTGTAAAGAGACTGGGCATTGGAAGAGAGATTGCATTAAATTCATGGAAGATTATGAGGAGTTGAAGGTGATGTATGAGACTACTTCCTCAGGTATTCATGTTATTACTTCAAGTTCTACCTTATAGGTATTGGATACTAGTTGTGGCACTGATATTTGTTATAATATGCAGAGCCTAAGCAACAGTAGAACGTTGAAGGAAGTACAAGTGGAACTTCGTGTCTGGAAGGAGCTATGGATGCTGCCTCAGCCGTAGGGATTTCACTTGTAGATGCCTTTGAGGCTTGGTTTTGTATTAAGTAATTGCTACAATGTACCTGCTTTAAGCAGAGTTGTCTTTCATTTTCTTGTAAGAATTTGAATGTTTTTCATTTTGATAAAAGACAAGTTTTGTTCTTTTGATCTTAATGAAATATTAATTGTAGCACCCTATTCAAGGAATGGGTTTTATATATTAAACCAAAGAGTGCCTAAATGTAACATAAATACCGAATTGGTTTAAATCTGATGAATTAAACCTGATTTTTCTTGGCGTAAATGTTTTGGTCACATAGAGTGAGTCGGATTCAGAAATCCCATAGTTATGGACTTTTGGGCTCATTTGATCGGATATCTTATGAGACTTGAATTCTGCTTACTGGACCAAAAGACAAAGGGCCCATCTTAGCCGAGCTAGAGAAAGGCCCAAAGGCTTATTGGACCTTGAACATACTCATGTATGTGGCCCGATGAGCAGTAATGCCAGAGAAAATTTCCTGTACTTCATTATCTTTACTGATTACTTCAGTGAGTATGATTGTGTTCATTTGATGAGACACGAGTCGGAATTCTTTGAAATGGTCGAAAGAGTTCCAGAATGAGGTATAGAATCTGAGTGACAGAAGTATTGAGACTCTGGATTAGATCACGAGTGAGAATACTTAAGTCATTGATGGTGTGATCATCTGAATGAGTGTGAAGTCGTTTCACAGCTCATTTCTCCTGAAAACCTGGAGGTGTTTCTGAGAGAAAGAATCAGATCTTATTAGAAATGATTAAAGATGAGTCACACGAATTTTCCATGATATTCTTTAAGAATAACGCTCTAGAAATATCTAAGTTTATGCTGAAATAGTTCCACCAATATCAGTTGAAAGACACCACATAAATGTGGACTGGAAATGATCCAAATTCGTCTTTACTGAGTATTTGTGGTTGTGCTACTTCGCTGGTTGTCCTAGGGAAACCAAGGCTTGTTACCTTTTACGTCCATTCCGAAAACGAAGTTAGGTTGTTCGGAATTCTGTTTTCTAAAAGGAAAGTTTCTTTCCAAGAAGAACAGTGGGAGTAAAAGTATAACTCGAAGAAATTCGAGAAATACAGGAGGCTGCTCAACCTGTTGAGGGAGAGCAGCGGATGGATTTACAGATTTCTGTAGAATCTACACCTGTAGAGCCTGAAGTTCGCAGATCTGAATGAATCCGTCACTAATCCGAGAGTGATTTCTCGTGATTAATTGCCATGATCTGATGATCATTGAAAGTGACGAACCTGCGAAATTCACAGAAGCGAAAGTAAGCCCGGACTCCGAAAAATTATATTGTATGTAAGTTAGCTTCATCGATCCATTCATGGATAGAAGCAAGCATATCGGAGTTGGTATCTTCGTTATGTTGAAGTAGTCAAGGTTTTGACTTGAACATGAACGAAGTGGAACTGTGCGTTTACTAATAGATAAGTGGGAGCGATGTTGCATTTCTCATAGTGTATGTCGATGACATACTGATTCTCGGAAATAACGTTCCAATGCTGCAGTCGGTAAAGGACTGGCTTGGGAGTTGTTTTTATGATTGACATGGGTAAAGCCACATATGTTCTTGGATTTTGGATCTAAAGATAAAGATCCAAAAGAGCTGATAGGACAAAGTCAAGATTCTTATATTGACAAAGTCCTACACGTTTTCAGCATTCCAAGAAGGGTTTTATGCCAATGTCACATGGCATTACGTTAAGCAAGAAACAGTGTCCTAAGATATCTGCTGAGCTTGAATGCATGGATGAGATTCCATATGCGTCGGCAATTGGATCTATCATGTATGCCATGACACGTACTTGTTTTGATGTTGCTTTAATGTTAAGCAAGACAAGTAAACACCAGTCAAATCCAGCAAAGAATCACTGGATAGACGTAATGAATATCCTCAAGTATTTGGAAAATACTTAGGATAAGTTCTTGATTTACGGAGAAAGTGAGGTGCTACAAGTCAGTAGAGTCTGATAGGCAAGTTTCCAACAGACAAAGATGATTTCCGGTCACAGTCCGGTTATATCTTGTGTCTATATGGCGGTGCAAGGCACTGTTGCTGACTCCATGACTTAAGCTGAACATTTCGCAGCTTGGGTAGCGGCGAAAGAGGTTGTTTGGAAAGAAGAGTTCATCACTGAACTTGATGTGATTCCTAGCATAGATGAGGCTAGCTGCACATCAGAGGTCCAAACACCTTGAGGATAGGTATAACCTATTCCGTGAGATAAATGATAGAGGTGTTAAGTAGATCAGCAAGTTTCAACGAATGAGAACATTGCTAATCTATTAACAAAGCCACTCCTTAGGCCTAAGCACGAGTCGCGGACTGTAGCTGTAGGATAAGTGAAATTAAGATGTAGTCTTAATTTCAGTGGGAGTTTGTAAAGGGCTTTATTTAGTTGTTTTGAAAGGTTCATGTAAACATAATATTTTATGTTTATGAAATTTATGATTTCTGGATTATTTTAACTGTGATATAAATAATCGTTCCAAAAATGATTCATGTCATTATATATAGGCCATCGAAGTACATGAGAAAGACTTGATCATGAAACCCTATATTTAACAAAATGACATAAATCAGAGTGTCCATAGTCGAAGGTTGTTGAAATTGGAACACCAACAACCACTTGAGACTAGAGTGTGTTGAGACTTATGACCAAGTTTCATGGGTCATAGATGCGCGGCATCAAAGTCGACACATAGGTATATGTAGGGGAGCATATGACCGGACATGACCCGCTGATGAGAACTCTACAAGATATTAATATCTGTGTCATAAGAGGTTCTCATCTACGACTATAGAGTATAGTCCTTAGACCTGAGTTCGCATGCATGTGGCTGCACATGGATTGATGCACTTTGATCATTGTCTAACGCTGTTTCGTAACTGGGAGCTATAAGGACCTTGGTTGGGTGTATTACAAAGTGTGTAGTTCATAGTGATGGAACAAGATGGGATTTGTCCCTCCTGTTAATGGAGGTAATATCTCAAGGCCAATCGGAGACTTGATAGCTGGTAAGAGTGTGGCCACACCCAAACGGACTTGCCCAAGTCGTTTGCATTGTCAGTATCAATTCTGGTCCGATGAACATGATCTTGGCTATATAAGGATGACACACATCTTGCCTTATGCCAGATCGAGTTATTGAGACAAAAGGATTAGGGAATGTAGAATTCAAGTACAAGTGGGAGATTGTTGGGAATGTCCTGAAATCTACTGTACTATCTCTAGAAAGTATGATAAGTGTCGAGATCAGACATAAGTCATAAATACTGGGTGGTCATGATGACTTGCTAGAGCCCGCTCTTGATCTATAAGTTAAGTACTTATTACCAGTATTGTATGATCCCAAAGGGTCACACACCATAGCTAACGGGAAAGTTTAAAAGGAATTAATACAGTAAGATGCAAGACATTTACTGTATTTGTACAGAGAATTGGGCCAGACAAAATACAGTATTTTGTCTGATTTGGGTCTTGGGCCCAAAAGCCTAATAGGCCATTAGTTTAATTACTTGGGCCCATATAAGGGAAGAGGGGCGCCAGTTAGCCAAACGCTCTGCGATTTCTAGGTCTGGCCGTCCTCCTCTCTCTCAATTGTTCCAGCTTGGTCTAGCAGCCTGATTCAGTAGCTTGTAAGCGTGTGGATACCTAGGAGGAGCCGGTAATCATCAGCTCTCAGTGATCTCTTCATCTAGTATCTAATACCCAAGTGGTATTATCAGAAGTAGTAGTATTTACTTCAATAACAAAAATACCTGAAGAAGTAGTCGCGAAGGACTTCTTCTTCTCCTTTAGGATACATAGGATCCGTCATGTATCATTGGGATCTGTTTATGATTCAACTGCAAACCTGGCTCTGATACCACTGTTGGATTATGTTTGTTCATAGGTTTAATTATCAGATTACAACCTATCACATAATCAACTAGGATCTAGGTGATTTGCAGTTGAATCATAAACAGATCAGGATCATTACCTTATGATTGCAACGGATTGATCAAGGGAATATCGAGATCTGCAAGAGCTGATGATTACCGGCTCCTCCTAGGTATCCACACGCTTACAAGCTACTGGATCAGGCTGCTAGACCAAGCTGGAACAACAGAGAGAGAGGAGGACGGCCAGACCTAGAAATCGCAGATGCCTAGGCTAATTGGCGCCTCCTTCTTCCCTTATATGGGCCCAAGTAATTAAACTAATGGCCTATTAGGCTTTTGGGCCCAAGACCCAAATCAGACAAAAGACTGTATTTTGTCTGGCCCAATTCTCTGTACAAATACAGTAAATGTCTTGCATCTTACTGTATTAATTCCTTTTAAACTTTCCCGTTAGCTATGGTGTGTGACCCTTTGGGATCATACAATACTGGTAATAAGTACTTAACTTATAGATCAAGAGCGGGCTCTAGCAAGTCATCATGACCACCCAGTATTTATGACTTATGTCTGATCTCGACACTTATCATACTTTCTAGAGATAGCACAGTAGATTTCAGGACATTCCCAACAATGGATACCGGCTGCGGTGCTCATATTTGTACAAATGTGCAGGCACTAAGAAACAGTAGGACGCTGAAGAAAGGACAAGTGGAGCTACGGGTCAGGAATGGAGCTAAGGTTGCTGCACTGGCCGTAGGCACCTACGAGTTGTCCTTACCGTCGGGCATGGTTTTAATTTTAAATAATTGCTACTTTGTACCTGCGATAAGCAGAAACATAATTTCAGTTTCTGTTTTGGATTTGGAAGGTTTTGATTTTGCTGTTAAGAATAAAGTTTGTTCTTTTAATCGTGATGGTACATTTTATGGCAGCGCCCCATTAGATAATGGGTTATATGTTTTAAACCAAGAAATGCCTGTCTTTAACATAAATACAAAGCGGTTTAAGTCCAATGACGAAAACCCGACTTTCTTATGGCATTGTCGTTTGGGACACATAAATGAGAAACGCATCCAAAGGCTCCATAGAAATAGGCTTCTGGGCTCATTTGATTTTGAATCATGTGAGAAATTCGAATCTTGTTTAATAGGCAAAATGGCTAGAGACCCTTTCAACAAACCAAATGAAAGGGCCAGTGACTTATTGGGCCTCGTTCATACTGATGTATGTGGGCCGATGAGTACTGTTGCCAGAGGAAATTACAAGTACTTCATTACCTTCACTGATGATTTCAGTAGGTATGGCTATGTCTATTTGATGAGACACAAGTCGGAATCCTTTGATAGAATCAAGGAATTCAAGAATGAAGTACAGAATCAACTTGGCAAAAGTATCAAAGTTCTGCGATCGGATCGCGGAGGAGAATACTTGAGTCAAGAATTCAGCGACTATCTGAGCGAGTGTGGAATTATTTCACAACTCACTCCTCCTGGTACACCCCAATGGAATGGAGTGTCAGAGAGGAGGAATCGAACCTTATTGGATATGGTTCGGTCTATGATGAGTCATTCAAATCTTCCATTATCCTTTTGGGGATACGCTCTAGAAACGTCTGCGTTTACAATAAATAGGGTACCATCTAAATCAGTGGAAAGGACACCACATGAATTGTGGACTGGGAATGTTCCTAGTCTGTCTTTCCTGAGGATTTGGGGCTGTGAAGCTTATGTCAAACGTTTAATCTCTGACAAGCTTGCACCCAAATCAGATAAATGCTACTTCGTTGGTTATCCTAAGGAAACCAAGGCATACTACTTTTACAACCAATTTGAGAACAAAGTATTTGTTGCTCGGGACTGTTCTTTTCTTGAGAGGGAGTTTCTCTCTAAGAAAAACAGTGGGAGTAAAGTACATCTTGAAGAAATTCAAGATGCACAGGAGACTGCTCAACCTGCTGAGGAAGAGCAGCAGTTGGATCCACAAAGTTCTGTGGAACCGGCGCCTATGGAGCCTGAAGTTCGCAGATTCGGAAGGATCCGTCACGAACCCGAGAGATACTATGGATTTCTCGTGGCCAATTCAAATGATCGGATGATCATTGACAGTGACTAACCAGCGACCTTCGCGGAAGCAATGATGGACCCGGACTCTGAAAAGTGGCTTGGAGCCTCTAAATCCAAAATGGGATCCATGTCAGAAAACCAAGTTTGGACCTTGGTCGATTTACCAAATGGTGTAAAAGCCATTGAGTGTAAATGGATCTTCAAGAAGAAGATTGACGTGGATGGCAATGTACAAATTTACAAAGCAAGGTTGGTGGCTAAAGGTTTCAAGCAAATTCATGGTATTGACTATGATGAAACCTACTCCCCAGTCGCTATGCTTAAATCCATTCGGATACTTCTAGCAATTGCCGCTCATTATGACTATGAGATTTGGCAAATGGATGTCAAAACCGCATTCCTGAATGGTATTCTGGAAGAGGATGTGTATATGACACATCCTGAAGGTTTTGTCGATCCTAAGAATGCTGGGAAGGTATGCAAGCTTCATAAATCCATTTATGGATTGAAGCAAGCATCACGGAGTTGGAATCTTCGTTTTGATGAATCAGTTAAACAATTTGGTTTCATCAAGAACGAAGAGGAACCATGTGTTTACAAGAAGACTAGTGGGAGCAAAATTGCATTTCTTGTACTGTATGTGGATGACATACTCCTCCTCGGTAATGACGTTCCGTTGCTTCAGTCTGTTAAGACTTGGCTCGGAAGTTGTTTTTCCATGAAAGACATGGGAGAAGCCGCGTATATTCTTGGAATCAGAATCTACAGAGATAGAGTAAACAGGCTGATTGGATTGTGCCAGGACACTTATATTGATAAGGTACTGCACAGATTCATGATGCATGATTCCAAGAAGGGCTTCATACCGATGTCTCATGGCACTGGTCTCAGCAAGAATCAGTGTCCAGCGACACATGCTGAGCGAGAACGCATGAATAGGATTCCTTATGCTTCTGCAAATGGATCTATTATGTATGACATGCTCTGCACTCGTCCAGATGTAGCTTACGCGTTAAGCATGACGAGTAGATACCAATCTGATCCAGGTGAAGTTCACTGGACAGCTGTCAAGAATATTCTCAAGTATTTGAGACATACTAAGGATAAATTCCTTGTGTATGGAGGAAGTGAAGAACTTGTGGTGAATGGATTCACCGATGCGAGTTTTCAGACAGATAGAGACGATTTCCGATCACAATCTGGATATGTCTTCTGTCTAAATGGCGGTGCAGTGAGCTGGAAGAGCTCTAAGCAGAATACCGTAGCTGATTCCACAATGGAAGCTGAATATGTTGCTGCTTCTGAAGCGGCAAAGGAAGCTGTTTGGATCAAGAAGTTCATGACTGAACTTGGTGTGGTTCCTAGTATCTTAGAGCCAGTGGCTTTGTTTTGTGACAACAATGGAGCCATTGCTCAGGCGAAAGAACCCAGGTCACACCAGAAGTCCAAACACGTTGAGAGGAGATATCACCTGATTCGTGATATCGTCAATAGAGGTGATGTGAAGAACACCCGAGTTCCGACAGACGAGAATGTCTCTGATCCTCTGACCAAGTCACTCCCAAGGCCTAAGCATGAGAGTCATTCGACTGCTGTAGGCATTAGAGATCTTAAGATGTAATCTTGATTCTAGTGGGAGTTTTAGTTTTGTTTTAGTTATAATAAGATGCTCTTGTAAACATTCTTTGGAAGTGTTTTAATGAATTTTGATTTCAGCATTATTTATTTTGATCTAAATAATGGTCCCAAAATAAGTTTATGACATATTATAGGTCATCAAGTTGAGGACTTGATCATGAAACCCTGTAAGTTAAATATGACATAAATTATGTTATGTCCCTAGTCGAGGTTGTCAAAGTGGGACACTGACAACCGCGAGAGACTAGATTGTGAGGTGACTGTTGGCTAAGTTTCATGGAGCCAATGATATGATTATCGCAGTCAGTCACATAGATATATGTTAGTGAACATATGATCGGACATGACCCACTAATGCGAAGTCTACAAGATAGTTATATATGTGTCATAAGAGGTTCTCATTACGACTATAGAGTATAGTCCTTAGACCTGAGTTCATCATGCTTTCTTGCATATGAATTGGTACACTTTGACTTTGTCAAACGTCGACCCGTAACTGGCGACTATAACGGCACTGTTCAAGTATATCATGAAGTATGCGTTGAAATAGGGATGGAACAAGATGGGATTTGTCCCTCCTGAATAACGGGAGATAAATATCTCAGGGCCTATCGAAGATTTAATACTGAGAAAAATGTGTGGCCGCACTCAAACGAACTGTAGTTCAGTTGTTTGTAATGTTTCAGTATGAGATCAGGAGTTCGATAAACACGATGTTGGCTTAATAAGGATGACACCAATCTTTCCTTATGCCAAATCTAGATATAGAGACAAAAGGATTATAGGAATTGATGATTCCAGTACAAGTGGGAGATTGTTGGGATAGTGTCCTGAAATCACACTTGTACTCACTCCTGTGATAGTTGTGTGTCGAGATCAGACATTCGTATAATACTGGGCGGTTGCAATGTTTTGCTAGAAGCCTCTTGCGATCTGTAAGTTGTATACTTACTGCCAGTATTATATGATCCTATAGGGTCACACACCTAAGCAAACTGGAAGCTACGACATGGGAATGATCATTATGGTAATGATCATATTAATGTGTATTGAATACACATTATAATCGATATAATGGTGTTGTGTCGATCGACACAGCTTGTGTGTCGGTCGACACAGTTCGGAATTTCCGAAACAGCTTTTCGGGTTGGGGCTTAATTAAGTCTGGCCCGTTAAGCATGTTTAGGTCGAATAAAACTCGAGAGTTTCGACCTAAACAGTTAGCAGTCCACTTTTCTTGACATAAACAGTAGACACACCAGAGAGATTCGAATTCCGTTGATCCGGCACTAGCATCCCGTTTCCAGCGAGCGTGCGTGTGTATCTGGTAGAGGCAAGGCATCTGCGTTGCTCCACTGATCTCATTCACCATTCTCATTCCGCTGCCAGTTCAAAGGTAAGAACGAGGTTGGTTTTCATTCAATATATCAAACCCTAGATCCTAGGGGATCCAACACCATCTTAAGGATACCATTGAACAACAAACATAAGTCATATCCGCAATCCTAAAACCAGGTGTCTCCTTGGGTCGAACTGGCACCATCACCATGAAACAAAGAAGGATCGACGCAGTTCCTAGCTTCGGCAATCAGCCGGTTGTACTCAAAGATGTCTCCCTCTCCCGGACGAATCCTCGAAATTAGATCCGCCTCTTCAGATTCGAACGCGGGAGGATGCTCATATCTCAAATCAGCAATCAAATCCAAGTTACTCCTTGCTGCGACAAATTGGCTTTGCCCCTCTATAGCCGAGGGCAGTTTCGAGAAAATCTTTCGAAACTTGGAGAATCGGGATGCAATTTTCTTCAGCATTCCCCTTTTCCCTCTCTCGGCCGCAGTCCGAAGAGAGACCTAACGGGAAACCTCTCTCTCGGCGAGTCGGAATCTTAAAGCCTCGACTTCAGTTGAGACCGCAGTCCTCACAGCATCAAGGGAAAACCCCACCGTCTCGAATTCGTTCTTTCCGTCTTCCATAGAAGCTCTCATAGCAGCAACTGACTCCACCAATTGTGCATTGTCAACAAAGTGTCTTGCGAAGCGGTCCCGAATTCTGCGAAGCTTCATATCGGATTCAGCAGCATGACAATTAACCGAAGCCCACGCCTAAAACAAACTCAGACAAATTAGTTAAGTAGTGGGATAAGATCGCATGCCTCACGGCAAAGTAAAGGAACTAACCCTTAACATGTCTTGCCCAGCGCTAGAAGGGATTAACCGTAAATCATGCCTTTGTATCTTGTGGGGAGATCTCCCGGATGACGAACATCCGCGTAAAATCTAGAAACCGCAGCAGCATTGGTATACATGGAACCATCGCCATCACGAGACCGTGTCGGGATTTCAGGTTGCGAAACTTAGAAGTCCTTCCCATGTCTCTTCCTGGGTCTTCGACTAGATTCAGGCGTGACGACCCGATTAGACGAGTCCGACAGAGGGACTTGCGAAGCATTCATCCCCTCACTGTCATCATCACCAGCATAAGCTCTAGGAATGCCTTCACCCAGCATGGGATCTTGACCGATCAAGTCGTCGAAGCCATGAAAATCGAACTCCGGAAGCTCAACCCCTTCCGCGAGCTACGTGGAGATTGAACCATAGTCTTGGATAAAAACATCATCCACGTCCGTTTTCTCGTCGGTCCTCGCCGCCCGATGAGCCGCTTCCATCTGACTGGCGTGGATTGAAGGAATTTCTAGCAGTTCCTAATCCAATTAGGCAACCCTAGGTATAAATTCCAAGCCTAGGATCTAGGGTTCATATAATTGAATCATTGGGATCTCAGAATTACCTGGTGATTAGCATCGGAAGATTTGCAGATAATCGAGATCTAGAGCGCCTCAAATGTTGCGCCTCTACTGGTATCCACACGCACACAAACTGAACAGAAGGGATGCTAGTGCCTTTAGAGATCAGATCTCTCCAGAGGTTTCTGTTTCTTTTCTGGTGGCTGTCTATTAGGTTAGGTTCGAGTTTAGGTCGACCATATATCTTATATATGTCGACTTAAACCACAACGGAATTAACCAACGATTAAACCGAATTAAGCTGGTAATCCGCGAGTTGTGTCGACCGACACACTCTTTGTGTCGATCGACACTGCCGATCTGTGTAGACCGATACTTTGTGTCGATCGACACTGCCCAGAAACTTGGTATTGAATGCATATCAAATATGCATTCACCCGATCATTACATTAATGATCAACCTCATATACAACGTCTAGTTTGCTTAGGTGTGTGACCCTGTAGGATCATATAACACTAGCAATGAGTTCTCAACTCACTGATCATAAGTGGCATCTAGCAAAGCATTACGACTTCCCAGTGTCATATGATTGTCTCATCTCGACAGTACGACTTTCACTCAAGAGCTAGTACAATAGATTTCAGGACATTCCCAACAATCTCCCACTTGTACTGGAATCATCTATTCCTCCAATCCCTTCGTCCTTATATCTCGATTTGGCATAAGGCAAGATCTGTGTCACCATTATTTAGCCAAGATCATGTTCATCGAACTCCGATTTATACTGACAAGACAAACGACTGACAATCACCTCGTTTGAGTGTGGCCACACATTTCTCAGTATCAAATCTTCGATGGGCCCTGAGATATTATCTCCTGTTATATAGGAGGGACAAATCCCGTCTTGTTCCATCCCTGTTTCTTCACACGCTTCATGATACGCCCAATCAATGCCTTTATAGTCACCAGTTACGGCTGACGTTTGACAAGGTTAAAGTGGACCAATTCACATGTAAGAAAACATGATGAACTCAGGTCTAAGGACTATACTCTATAGTCGTAATGAAAACTCTCATGACACTTATATAACTACCTCGTAGAGTTCTCATCAGTGGGTCATGTCCGATCCTGTGTTCTCCAACACATATCTATGTGATTGACTTTAATACTCTTATTAATGACTCCATGAAACTTAGTCATCAGTCACCTCACATACTAGTCTCACGTGGTTGTTAATGTCCCACTTTAACAACCTTTACCAGGGACCAACATAATTTATGTCATTTATTATCTATAGGGTTTCATGATCAAGTCACATACTTGATGAACTATAAAATGTCATAAATTACTTTGGGACTATTATTTAATAACCATTATTAGATAATATAGATGTCAGATTTCAATAACATAATCAAATTATGTTTATACGAACATCATATCATAACTAAAATTAATAACAATGACTCCCACTAAAATTAAGATCACATCTTAAGACATCTAATGCCTTTAGCAGTAGCCTGACCCTCATTCGCCCTTGCTCAGCGTGTGTCGAAAGACACTGCGTCTTGCTAAGAGTAATACCAAGAGTCATTTGCACGAAGCCCTTCTTGGAATCCTGCGTACTGAACCTGTGCAAGGCCTTATCACCATAGGTATCTTGACACAATCCAATTGGCTTATCCAATCTATCTCCATAGATTCTTATTCCAAGAATGTACACGGTTTCTCCCATATTTATTATAGAAAAACAACTTTCGAGTCAAGTCTTAACAGACTGAAAACAATGGAAGTTCATTTCCGAGAAGTAGTATGTTATCAACATACGATACTAGAAATGCAACTGCGCTCCCACTAGTCTTCTTGTAAACACATGGTTCCTCTTTGTTCCTGAAGAAGTCAAACCTTTTGACTACTTCATCAAAACAAAGATTCCAACTCCGAGATGCTTGCTTTAATCCATAAATGGATCGATGAAGCTTGCATATCTTCATAGCTTCATTAGGATCAATGAAAACTTCAGGTTGTGTCAGGTACACATCCTTTTCAGAATTCCATTAAGGGAAACTGTTTTCACATCCATATGCCAGATCTCATAGCTATTATGAGTGGCGGTTTCTAGGAGAATCCGGATTGACATAAGCATGGTGTCTGGGATTAGGTTTCTTCACAGTTAATACCATGAATTTACTTGAAACCTTTTGCCACCAACCTAGCTTTGTACATGTGAATATAACCATCCATGTCAACTTTTCTTCTTGAAAATCCATTTACTCACAATGGTTTCTACACCATCGGGTAAATCAACCCAAGTCATACTTGGTTCTGTGACATGGATCCCATTTCGGATTCAGCGGTTTTCAGCCACTTTCGGAGTCAAGACCCATCATTGCTTCTTCAAAATTCGCAGGCCCGTCACTTTCAATGATCAATAGATCACGACAATTGGTTACGAGAAATCCACATTTCTCGGGTTCGTGACGGATCCTTTGGGATCTGCGAGCTTCAGTTTTGTTTAAAAGTCGTGCACATATCTCATATGTATACTTTTACCACGACCTAATTAACCAAGATTCAAACCGTAGTTAATTGAGTCATAAACCAAAATATTTTGGTTCGCGGTCTGTGTCGATCGATACAACGTTTGTGTCGATCGACACTTCTTCAGAAACTCGCATTTGAATGTACATCGAATATACATTCACCGGATCCTTTATAAACTTTAGGCATCACAGGTGCGGGTTCTACAACTCTTTGTAGATCCAACTGCTACTCTTCCTCATCAGGTTGAGCAGTCTCCGGTGACTTTCGAATTTCTTCGAGTTGTACTTTTACTCCCACTGTTCTTCTTGGAAAGAAAGTCTTTCTTAAGAAAACATAGTTCCGAGCAACAAACAATTTGTTCTCGAAATGGTTGTAAAAGTAACATGCCTTGGTTCTGTTAGGACAACCAATGTAGTAGCACTTATCAGATTTGGGTGTGAGCTTATCAGAGATTAAACGTTTTATATAAGTCTCACAACTCCAAATCTCCATGATGGATAAATCAGAAACATTTCCATTCCACATCTCATGTGGTATCTCTGTAACTGATTTTGATGGAACTCTATTTAATGTAAACTCAGACATTTCTAGAGCGTATTCTTAGAAGGATAATGGAAGATCTAAGTGACTCATCATTGATCGAACCATATCTAATAAAGTCCGATGTAGGAGGAGTAAATTGTGAAACTCTTTCACAATCTCTCAGATGATCACTAAATTCTTGACTTAAGTATTCACCTCCATGATCTCATCGTAGAGCTTTAATACTTTTGCCAAATTGATTATGTACTTCATTCTGGAGCTCTTTGAACTTTTCAAAAGATTCTGATTTATGTCTTATTAATAAGACATAACTGTACCTACTGAAAATATCAGTAAAGGTAATGAAGTACTGAAAGTTTCCTCTAGCACTAGTGCTCATTGGCCTATATACAACCGTATGTATAAAGCCCAATAAGCCTCTGGTCCTTTCATTTTGTTCGTTCGCAACCTGTATCGACCGACGCATCGTTTGTGTCGATCGATACTACCTTTGTTGAAAGGAGCCTTCGTCATTTTACCCGATAAACAAGATTCACTTTACTCATTTTGATTCATAATCAGATGAGCCCAAAAGCCCATCACTATGGAGCTTCTGAATCTGTTTCTTGTTTATGTGGTCCAAAACGACAATGCCAGAGAAAAGGTTTTGATTCATATCATTTGACTAGAATCTCTTGGTACTGATGTTATAGTCAGGCATGATTTGGTTTAGAACATAAAGTCCATTCTCTAATGGATTGCTACTATAAAATATATCACTGTAATCAAATGAATAACACTTATTCTTAATTTGAAAACTGATATCCTTCCATATCCAAACAAGGAATAAGAATAATCTTTCTGCTCATAGCAGGTACATAGTAGAAGTTTTAAGTTCAAAACATGCCATAAAAGAAAACAAATGAAATACTCCTACGGCTAATGCAGCAACTCTTGCTCCATTTCACACGCGTAGATCCACTTGTCCTTTCTCCATAGTCCTACTTTTGCTCAGGCCCTGCACATTTTCACAAAATATGAGTACCATAGCTGGTATCAAATACCCAATAAGTAGAACTATAAGAAGTAACATTTACTTCTATAACATAAATACCTGAAGAAGAGGTCTCGTACGTCTTCTTCAGCTTCTCATAATCTTCCATGAATTTATTGCAGTTTCTTTTCAAATGCCCATAACCATTACAATAACGGCACTTAACATCTTCAGAAGGACTGGTTTTAACCTTAGGAGCATGGCCAGACTCGCTTGGATTCACAATCGAGCTCGTCTTGCCATCACCTTTGTTCTTACCAAGTTTCTTAAACTTTTTACCCTTTTGTACCATAAGGACATTTGGGGTGTCCTTCTTGATGTTAGGTTCAGCAGTCTTAAGCATCCCATGCAATTCAGTCAACGTCTTCGTCAAGTTGTTCATGTTATAGTTCATAACAAATTCATCATAGCTTGACGGCAGTGACTGCAGAATGATGTCAAGAGCCAACTCTTGGCTAATGGGACAATCCAGTTTCCCCAGGTTATCAATATAACCCATCATCTTAATGACATGAGGACTAACTGGTTCGCCATTTGGTAGCTTGCACTCAATCAGAGATCTTACCGTCTGGTATCTCTGAGTTCGTGCCTGCTCCTGAAACATACTTTTCAGGACAGTGATCATCTCTTTTGGCGACTCCACGTACTCATATTGCTTTTGCAATTCCGAGTTCATGGTAGCCAACATGAGACAACTCACATCCACCGCATCATTAGAATGCTTATCCCAAGCATCCTTATCTGACTGCCAGGCATTGGCTCGGTACTTCTTGGGGAGAACTTTCTCAAGGACATAGTCCTTTTTCTCCTGTTTGAGAACAATTCTCAAGTTCTGATACCATTCAAGAAAGTTGGATCCATTTAACTTGTCATTCTCAAGGACGGATCGCAGGGAGAAATTGTTACGATGGTTTGTGCTAGACATAGCTGAAAAACAAAGGAGGTTTTAGTTATGATGTTCAAGAAATGAGAAGTCTTAACTATTAAGAAAACTCGCATTATATTCAAACAATGTTTCCTCAGATGAATATAATGATCCAAGACCCATACTTCACTAAACTTGAGTGAGCCACTGGCTATTGCCCAAATTTTAGTTATCTAGGTAAGCAACAACTTTGCTAGTTATATCCAATATAACTCTTGGTTGTGGATTGACATCTCATGTCAAATCCACCTGATGTCTCTGGGCCCAAAACGATTTTGATAGCCCAGTCAAGTAAACCAATCTCTTAAGTCATGTAATTGTTGATACCTTGCACTGCAAGCCTATCAACACGATTACCTCCTGCCTTACTCATGTAATTGTGGACACCTTGCACTGCAAATCTATCGCACAATGAAATGAGTCTTGACAGTTGACAAGATTGGAAAGACATCAAGTATCACTTGATATTTGATTGAGGAACATAACCATTCAAAACGTTCAGTTTTATTATGTTTTAATTCTTCTAATTAATTGATTTTTCTTGCTTTGGTTCTGTGATTTCAGGTTCCATAACCTAAACCAGCGAATCTGATGTCGACCGACACTACTATAGTGTCGATCGATGCAGAATAACCAAAAACAATCCGCGATAACCGATAAATCCAATTGATCCGGTTCTGAATACCGGTCAGTGTCGATCGATGCTGCACAAGCATCGGTCGATACCAACCTAATCAAACCAATCGCAATTAAACCATTCACAGTGTTCAACCATTATAAACCAAGCTCGATAACCGGTCCAATCCAATTGAACCGATTCATCAAATTCTCGCGAGGTTTGTGTCGACCGACACAACTCTTGTGTCGATCGACACTAGGCGAAACAAATTTTATTCGGGTTATCCTTCTGTGTCGACCGACACCGGATTGGTGTCGATCGACACAGGGCGATAAACCCTAATCGATTTTCAATCAAAAAACTTAAAAACTAGATTTTCATGAAAACGAATTTTAGCATGCTTGTATCAACTATACAGAGATCCAGATTCAACTAATCTAATCAACATGCTACAGATTCAATGGAACCCTAAGGCTCTGATACCACTGAAGGAATTTCTAGCAGTTCCTAATCCAATTAGGCAACCCTAGGTATAAATTCCAAGCCTAGGATCTAGGGTTCATATAATTGAATCATTGGGATCTCAGAATTACCTGGTGATTAGCAGCGGAAGATTTGCAGATAATCGAGATCTAGAGCGCCTCAAATGCTGCGCCTCTACTGGTATCCACACGCACACAAACTGAACAGAAGGGATGCTAGTGCCTTTAGAGATCAGATCTCTCCAGAGGTTTCTGTTTCTTTTTTGGTGGATGTCTATTAGGTTAGGTTCGAGTTTAGGTCGACCATATATCTTATATATGTCGACTTAAACCACAACGGAATTAACCAACGATTAAACCGAATTAATCTGGTAATCCGCGAGTTGTGTCGACCGACACACTCTTTGTGTCGATCGACACTGCCGATCTGTGTCGACCGACACACTTATTGTGTCGATCGACACTGCCCAGAAACTTGGTATTGAATGCATATCAAATATGAATTCACCCGATCATTACATTAATGATCAACCTCATATACAATGTCCAGTTTGCTTAGGTGTGTGACCCTGTAGGATCATATAACACTAGCAATGAGTTCTCAAATCACTGATCATAAGTGGCTTCTAGCAAAGCATTACGACTTCCCAGTGTCATATGATTGTCTCATCTCGACAGTACGACTTTCACTCAAGAGCTAGTACAATAGATTTCAGGACATTCCCAACATGGATAACACGCTCAATCGAAAAATGTTGTTTCCAATTCGTGCCACCTTCTTGAAGCTCCCAAATGAGAGGAACCAACTGCGGCAAACACGTCAAGCAGATGTCTCTCGCTGGAAAAAAAAAATCCGTTAGAAGGTCGGCATGATAAAATTCTAAACGACGAAAACAACTAAGTCCGCTACCAAGCTCTCCCCATTTTGACATCATCAATGGACCACAAGCTTCCCCAACGAATGCTTCGTCGATTAAGACATAGAAGAAATGATGCCTCCATTCACAATCCTTATTTTCGAAATCTGATATAACCGCCCGATGAGGATAAGGCTTGAGGTAATACTCAAGACCACGCTTTGTCGGAACCACGTGCAGCATATTCTGAAGATGTAACACTTGGAGGTTGAATCCACATTCGAAACTACAAACCAGTATGCCTACCAAATTCCTTAGGCTCCTAGGAGAGATTTGCGTCAGTGCCAGTCTATGGCGTCGAAGATAACGGATGATAAGTTCGTGAATCGGGAACCAAAGAAAGCACAACTCGAAGAAGATTTCGTACACCGAGAAATTCCCCTTTGGTGGAGACTCAACTCGGTCGCGAGGAGACGGTATCCTTATCTTCACGTTCTCAGGAATCTTAGCATCGCGTCGAAGCTTCGCGACCGACTCTGCCGAAGATAATGTCGAGCCAACATGATCATGAATCAGTTTCTTTTTCCTCGGACGATTCTTCTTTGGCGCATCTGGATGGAAATCCCAGTAACGAAGGAATTCTTCCTGACTGACTTGGGCGCCTTCGAACTCATTCTTGATCGAAGCATCCGCTGTGGCCGAGGGACGAGGCCGACTAGCACGAGACCTGGTTGCACGCCAAACCCCAGGAGACTCTCCTGCTGACGAATTAGCATGACCACATTTCGGTTCACGATCCACCATCTTCGTTGAGAACACCGCCAAACAAAAGTTCAAGCTTGAAAAAGATCCAAGGCTTCTAAACTCACAAGAACAAAGCTGTAAATCTTGACAAAACTCACAAGGAACTAAAAAAAAGTTAGAGAGAGAAGTTACCTTTGGGTTATTATCTTTGGAGAGGAGTAAGAAGTGAAGAATGAAGAAGTGAATACTTATAGAATTCACCAAGGCATGGGATTTCAAAATGATTCCTTTTCAACCATTTTTGTCGCAAGCATGCCCGAGCAAATCATGACGGAGCGGCTCATGAGTAGGCATGGTATCGAAATGTCTCAGCGTGGAAGAATTGACTACGGCTGAAAGATAATGCTTCGGACAACAGCATCGGATGAAATTCTCTCGGACAATCATTTTCGCCTCGAATAACAAAACAACCTCATCATCACCGTATTCGGGTCTGACGAGCTGAGGGGCTAACTGTCGGGGTCAAAAACCTCCTCGACGAAAACAATAGCCGAAGGCAAAATCAGGCAATCGGATACAAACGAATGTCCGCATTGGACATTCAAAATCTCGTGTGAATAACAAAGTTATACGAAGTACCGACAAACGTCACCCAAACAATTTGTCGGAAAAGTGGTTTCGACAAATACATTTCATGCGAAACGGACGACACTTTAATCGGACAAACGCACAGGAACTACGGATCGACGAAACATCCAAACATGCAAAGGACGAGCCGAACCAGCTCGAAAAACTGAGCCGAACCAGCTCGGAAAACTGAGCTGAACCGGTTCAGATTTTCCGAGCTGAACTTTCCAAACGGATAACCAAACATTTTTTGATATGCACAACTTGTCGTAACCCACCTTCGGAAACATCGGCATATACCTTCTTGGCCGATGACTTGGGCTGATGTATCATGTTGAGAGAAATAAGAACTTAGGCCCAAACATATGACGAATTTGGGATAAATAAGTAAGTATGTACAATAACGGGATCAGTTCATCCGTTCTCGGCCCATCCGGCAAACAGGTCAAGCCGCGGAAAGTAGAAAGGAGATAAAACAAAGGAGCAAAGGAAGAGATATCGCCGAGCTGAAAAAGAAAATCCAAGATATAAATGTAAATCTTAACGGAAAAAGGAAGGAGATAACAACATGAATATTTCTGCAAATCTTGCGGAAATATTCTCGAGGCCAACTTGCCACAGTTATATAAGGAGGTGGAAGTCATAGGAGAAAGGCAAAGAGAAAAACCTTAGCATCTAGACTTAAGAGTTTAAGTAGTTTTATTAGCGATTTTCTTTTCATTGTAATCTCTTTTCCGATCTTTGTACTCCTTTCGATCTAAACATCAATAAAACGTCCTCCGGGTTTGCTAGTTTAGTGGTTTATCCTTGAAGTTTCTGTTCCCTAAAAAATTTTGCTCTACAGGTTTTGACTGTGCGAGTTTCGACTCTCACATTTGTAGCGCTTGATGTCCGCTATAGTAGATAAACCATAACGCTTTAATGAACGATGTATATGTTCCCTTTTATAAAAAAAATATCGCACGTTCTATAGCGTTTTTCGAAATGCAATAATAACTCGTACTTAATATAGCATTTTGTTTTATGCAATAATAATTAATTTTAATTGCTGATATTTTGTTGTTATCTTATAATTACGATATCATTTGTTTTTATGATCAAATGTACTGCAATATTTGTGATATTTTTAAAGCAAGTTAATTAATTTTTTGACATGATAATTTGAAACCTGAAAAACCTGAACAATCGTATAAACCTGATAAAATCATTACAACCAAAATACTTAAATTATATTACAACACATTCATAAGACACAAGACAGAAAGATAAATAGGTTCTAATAAACACAAGTACTAAATAAAAACTATAAAGGTTTTTTAGAAGACTGTGGAACGGGAAACTGACTATGGGGAGGGCAACTTGGTTGTTGCAACCTATGTGCCAGAGTTGGTAAAAGGTTTTGACTAGATACTTGACCAGATAGTTGTGTCTTGAATTGAAGACCATGTAATATGATTTGGGGCCTGAACAATAGTTGGCGTCTGCAACTGCACAATTAAGACGTATTAAATGGGCATGTAAAGATATACTTGAGTGTCTAAAATATACATTTGTCGATAGCACACTTTCTACAGAGAAACTAAACAGATTGTTCCCTCTTAGTTTGGATGAAATCACAAACAACTAACTTATAATAGCATTAGAAAAAAGTGCACGAGAGACAAATGATTTGCAGAATCAGGAGATGGGTAAGTCCCAGAGCTAAGCCTTGTATAGAGTTCCTACTCCATTGAAACATGCAACAACCAAAAATGTATACCTGCCGGGTAAAGACTTTGAGATAATAGTGTAAGGATCATTTTGGGGTCACACATGTATTATTAATGTGTTAGGGTCATTATATTAAAGAGTCAAAACTTATGTGGTCACTTTAATAAAGAATAAAGGACTATGGGGTTTAAGTGTTATGAAATATTAATGTGTGGATACACTATGTAATTTCTAATTTGATGAAGGGCCGAATTAGAAATTGTTTCTATATAAATAGAAAGTTATGGTCCCCTCGGCAACTCTAACAAGAAATACAGAAAAACTCTCTGCATCCCATCAACAGAGAATTGCGGCTTTTCTGGGTTTGTCGTGGAAGATTCATAACGAATTCAGAATCAAAATCATGGATCCAAAAGGTACGCTTCCGCTTATGTTAATATCATTCAGAGACTGACATGATTTATGATTTATGAGAATCATAAAGAAATATTAACAATTGGTATCAGAGCTTGCATGTTCAGTTTCTGTTTGATAATAAAGTTATTTTCATGATATTCGGATTTGATTTTTTGTTGAAATTTTTTTAAAGATTAAATCTGAGTTTATGGAGATAAAATCATTTTCTGTCAAATAATTTTTAGGATTTAATCTTTGGGTGAAAATGTTAGATTGTTGAATCTGATTTTTCTTTAAGGTTTTGAGAATAAATCTGTATTTTGGAATCTGAGAAATTATTTGTTATTTAGATTCAAATCTAAATAAAGTTTATGAATTAAAGATGGAAAATTATTGTTCATAAGGTTCTGGTTTCTGGAAATTTTATTGAAAGTTTTTATAAAATTTTCGGAATTTTTTGGAACAAAATTTTACAGATCTGTTTTCAGATCCAATTTAAGCTTGACGGCTGAGCTTCTAGGGTTTTTTGTGTACCATAGATTAAAGGCAAATTCGCAGTGGGCCTGTTTTACTTTAAAGCCCATATTCAGTTTTTCTGATTTAATTATTATTCGCGTGACTAATGTTGGCGCCCACCAGGAGCCTTTAACCACTGTGCCGCTTCAGTATTCTTGCATAATGAGCCCTTAGACTTTTAGTTATATGTCTGCGCAAGAATAAAATTCAGTTTAAAATCAATTAATAAAATCTGATTGCACATGTTTAATATTTGGATTGGATTAATTGATACAAGATGTTGCCAAAGTAACCTCTCTTGTGGATATTTTTTTATGAATAATATTAAATGTTGTATTTATATATTTTCATGCGAATTTAAATCGACCCAAAGGTAGGTTTATATTTGGCCGAAATATATACATACATGTGATAATAAACATGTGACGATTATAAGGAATACCCATGTGAATAATAAATCGATCCAAATATAGGTTTATTATTTATTATGCATTATTGTCAATGTTTGATTATTACAACAAGTGTATCGCTAGCAGTTAATATTACTGTCCAAAGACTTGATATTAATGTTGCATTTGGTAACTTGAGGTGGATTGTGTTTTCTATTATATTTTTATCATTGATTTATTTCAGAAAATGCGTAACTAAAGATTGTTCTCTTTTTATTTTAGGAACTTTCACTACAGTATCTGCCAACTTGAGTTCAATTCCAACTCTTACTGGTTCCAATTACAAGGAATGGAATAGTAAAGTTAAGATTGTGCTTGGGTGTATGGATCTTGACCTTGCGCTAAGGATGGAACAACCTACTTCTCCTACGGATACCAGTTCTGCTGAGTATAATGCGGTTTATGAGAAGTGGGAACGTTCTAATCCCATTGGTTTAATGATCATTAAGGACACCATTCCAGAAACCTTTAGAGGTGAGGACGAGATGAAAGATCTCAAATAGTTCCTTGCTGAAATGGACTTGCGGTTTGCAAAGAGGGATAAAGCAAAAATAAGTATGCTTCTGCATCGTTTTAGTACCATGAGGTATCACGGCAATGGAAAAATAAGGGAGTAAATTTTGGAAATGTCCAACATTGTTTCAAAACTTAAGGCACTCAAGACTGAGCTTCCGGAAGAAGTGCTCATCTTCTTTTTCTAGAATTCTCTGCCTCCTCAATTCAATCAATTGAAATCCAGTTACAACACACAGAAGGAGAAATTGTCTCTTAATGAGCTCATTTCGTTTTGTGTGCATGAGGAGGATATGTTGAAACAACAAAGGACAGAAAGTGCTCATATGGCAAACACCTCTAAAGTTCAGGGCAAATGAAGGAAATTCGAGGTTGTTAAAAATGAGGTTGATAAGGGTCCAACTCAAAAGAAGCAGACTAAGGTTGAAGATACCTGCTTCTTTTGTAAGAAAGTTGGACACGTGAAGAAGGACTGCTAAAAGTATCACTCTTGGCGTGTAAAGAAAGGTATGTTCCTTGCTATGGTCTGTTCTGAAGTGAACTTAGTTGAAGTACCCAGAAACACTTGGTGGTTAGATTCAGGTGCAACTACTAACATCAGTGTTTCGCTGCAGGGTTGCCTGAGCTACCGAAAACCAAATGATGCTGAAGACGCATTCATGTGGCTAATGGATTTCCGGTGGATGTGGAGGCAGTTGCGCATTTCAGATTGTTATTTAGTACTGGTCGTTATTTGGATTTGAAAGACACTTTTGTTGCACCGTCATTTAGACAGAATTTGGTTTCTGTTCCTTATTTAGACAAATCTGGTTATTCTTGTTTAACTGGGAATGGAAAAGTTATTTTGCCTTTAAATTCAATTTTAATTAGAACCGGTGCACTTTTGGAAAATCACAATATTTATATGCTTGACACTATAACTTCTCAAGATGAGAATTTAAGTGTTGAATCAAGGGGTACTAAACGAAAATTAGAAAATGCAAGTTCAGGAACTTTATGGCACAAACGCCTAGGTCACATTTCTAGAAATAGAATTGAGCGGCTTGTGTCAGACGGTATATTAAGTTCTGTTGATTTCACAAATTGTGATGTCTGTGTGGATTGCATTAAAGGAAAACAGACCAAACATAATAAATTAGGTGCATACAGAGCTAAAGAAGTCCTTGAGTTGATACATACGGATATTTGTGGACCTTTCCCTACGGCATCTTGGAATGGTCAACAATACTTTATATCTTTCATAGATGACTACTCTCGTTATGCATACTTGTTTCTTATTCATGAAAAGTCTGAATCTTTGGACGTGTTCAAAAAGTTTAAGGCTGAGGTTGAGAACCAACTTGAGCGAAAAATAAAGTCTGTCATATCTGATCGTGGTGGTGAATACTACGGTCGGTATGATGGTTCAGGTGAATAACGTCCAGGGCCATTTTCCAGATACCTAGAGGAGTGTGGAATTGTCCCACAGTACACTATGCCGGGGTCTCCCAGTATGAATGGTGTATATGAAAGACGTAACCGCACTCTTAAGGACATGGTAAGGAGTATGATTTGTCATTCCATCTTACCAGAATCACTCTGGGGAGAGGCACTAAAGACTGCAGCCTACATTCTTAATAGAGTACCAACTAAGGCAACTGCAAAAACACCTTATGAGCTTTGGACTGGCCAAAAACCTAGTCTAAAGCATTTTCATATTTGGAGATGTCCAGCTGAGGCTAGGCCTTATAGGCCATATGAAAAGAAATTGGACTCCAGAACCGTGAGCAGTTACTTTATTGGTTATTCGGAACGATCTCGAGGGTATAAGTTTTACGATCCCACACAAAAAACATTTTTGAGATTGGAACAACTACGTTCTTTGAGGATATTGAATTTGGGGGGAGAAATGAAGTTAGAGACATCATCTTTGAGGAAGAATCGGATCCAGCTTCTATACTGATTCATATAGTTGCTTTTGATAAAGCAAATTTGGAACCTCAAGTTGATATTGATGCTCTTCCTCCAAATCAAGATGACAATCATATCGAACATGAAAGTCAAATTCATGATCCTCAAGAACCGTTGCATCCAGAACAAGTGCCATTGCGGCGATCCACTAGAGAAAGAAGAAGTGCTATTTCGGATGATTATATAGTATTTCTTATGGAACAAGAGGAAAATCAAACCCAATTGGAAGATGATCCTATCAACTTCCGTGAGGCTATGGGTAGTTCCAATTCGGATAAGTGGGTCAAACGTGCTAATGAAGAGTATCAGTCAATGCTAGACAATAAAGTTTGGGACATCGTCCAATTACCAGAAGGAATGAAACCCATTGGTTGTAAATGGATATTTAAGACCAAGATGGATTCAAATGGAAATATGGAGCGATATAAGGCTCGTCTAGTGGCTAAAGGATATACTCAAAAAGAAGGGATTGACTACAAAGAAACCTTTTCTCCAGTTTCATCAAAGGACTCTTTTAGGAAAATCATGGCTCTTGTTGCACATTATGACTTAGAGCTTCATCAGATGGATGTTAAGACAGCGTTTCTCAATGGAAACATTGATGAGACAATCTATATGGAGCAACCAGAAAACTTTGTATTAGGTGATTCAAAGAAAATGGTTTGCAAGTTAAATAAATCCATCTATGGGCTAAAAAAAGCTTCTCGTCAATGGTACCACAAATTTCATGAGGTAATCATCTCCTTTGGTTTTGAGGTGAATATAGTCGAAGATTGTGTGTATCACAAGTTCAGTGGGAGTAAGTGCATTTTCTTGCTTTTGTATGTCGATGACATATTGATAGCCACTAACGATATAGGCATGTTGCATGAGACCAAGAAATTTCTTAAGGGTCATTTTGACATGAAAGATCTTGGTGAAGCATCTTTTGTATTAGGAATCCAGATTCACCGAGATAGAACTCATGGAATTCTTGGATTGTCTCAAAAGAGCTATATCGATAAAGTGCTCAAAAGATTTGGAATGCAAGAATGCAAACCAGGTGACACCCCAGTTCCTAAAGGAGACAAATTTTGTCTCGATCAATGCCCTAAAGAAAAATTGGAAATTCAAGAGATGCAAAAGATCCCTTATGCGTCGGTAGTAGGGAGTCTGATGTATGCTCAAGTTTGTACGCGTCCGGATATTGCGTACATTGTTGGAGTTTTGGGCAGATACTTAAGTAATCCAGGTATGGACCATTGGAAAGCAGCCAAAAGAGTCATGAGGTACCTGCAGAGAACAAAGGACTACATGCTCACGTATCAGAGATCAGAAAATTTGGAGATCATTGGGTATTCTGATTCTGATTTTGGTGGATGCAAAGATAGTAAAAAGTCCACTTCAGGCTATGTTTCTTTGTTGGCTGGTGGAGCTGTTGCTTGGCGTAGTGCGAAACAATCACTCGTAGCTTCCTCCACAATGCAGCAGAATTTGTAGCAGTTTATGAGGCATCCGATCAAGGACTTTGGCTGGGGAATTTTGTCACTGGACTTCGAATTGTCGAAGGGATCGAAAGACCACTAAAGTTATACTGTGACAACAGATCAGCTGTGTTGTATTCCAACAAAATAGGAGTGCAACAAAGTGCAAGTTTATTGAAATCAAGTATCTTGTTGTTCAAGAAAGGGTACAAAGTGGAGAGATTTCCATAGAACATTTAGGGACAAAATCCATGATAGCAGATCCTCTTACAAAAGGTATACCACCAAAGGTCTTTCATGAGCATACTGCTCGAATGGGTGTTTCAGTGTTTGAGGATCATTTGGTTTAGTGGGAGTTTGTCATTTGGTTTTGGTTTCTATGTTTTGTTTGTGTTCATGCACATTTTCTGATCAGAAATAAAGTTTAAAGTTTACTCTTTGTACAATAAAGTTAAGAGATCTCAATAAAGTAGGACCAGTTGAAAGTCGACATGTGATGATCACTTTTCATGTGATTTTCATGCCACACTTTTCATAATTGATCTATGTCATTTGACTATATAGATTTAAGTGACCATGGAAGGTTTAGTTATTTTGTTATTATAACGAATGCCGCCATGATCCTATGTTTGTATAGTTAATGGACGAGATTGTTTATGCCTGCTATATAATAACAATTCTGAGCTCATAAAGTCTATCACATTTTCGGAATACATATGCGACCCAGTGGGGGATTGTAAGGATCATTTTGGGGTCACACATCTATTATTAATGTGTTAGAGTCATTATATTAAAGAGTCAAAACTTATGTGGTCACTTTGGTAAAGAATAAAGGACTATGGGGCATAAGTGTTATGAAATATTAATGTGCGGATACACTATGTAATTTCTAATTTGATGAAGGGCCGAATTAGAAATTGTTTCTATATAAATAGAAAGTTATGGTCCCCTCGGCAACCCTAACCAGAAATACAGAAAAACTCTATGCATCCCATCAACAGAGAATTGCGGCTTTTCTGGGTTTGTCGTGGAAGAGCCATAACGAATTCAGAATCAAAATCATGGATTCAAAAGGTACGCTTCCGCTTATGTTAATATCATTCAGAGACTGACATGATTTGTGATTTATAAGAATCATAAAGAAATATTAACAAATAGACCATTTTGCAGGCCCGTATTTTCCAACGAGTTCAACAATTTTTTCTTCCTCCTGCAAAAAGAAAACAACTTGTTAATCTCTCATATTCAGAAAATGAAAAGCCAACAAAACAAAAGAAGATACAATAATTCAAACAACAGGAACAGTTCATAAAACTACATAGACAAAGATATGGAACTAATAGACATTGTAAACAATTAAGAAGTATATACAACTGCAAGAGTCCAACCACAAATCATTTCTCAAGCTCGTTAACAATTTTGCGCTCTGAGTTTGGTTACAAAGGAAAAGCAGAAAGTCGAAAAATCTTGATGAATAACAAGAACCACGTCAACACTACGATCAAGACAACAATAGCTTTAAGGAAGAAAAGAGTAAAGCAGCATACTACGTCAGCGATCAACAGCAAGATTATCAGCAATACCAAATGATGCACCGCTATCGTCAAGATCGCCAACCGCAAGGTTATTAACAAGATCACCAGAAACAGAACAAACCTTGGAACAAGTACGTTCGGAAAAGCGATCAGGACAAACTCTTATGTGATTTCTATCAGCGAGTATGACACGCTATGTCTAAATGTTGAAACTTACAATCGCTTATCTTATCTGAGTATCAAAAGTAAGGAAAGAAGATAACGGCTAATCGCAATCAACCTTCAGAGAAAGTCGAGAACCTAGATGCTCAATGCCAACCCAAAAACAAAGGAGAACGCTTTAAGCTCGCCTGTTGGGGTTAAAATCCCCTCGAAAATATCAATAGTCCAATGCGGATCGAGCAATTGGACATAGCCGTTTTCCGCATAAACAAAACTTCGTATGGACAACGCTTCGTATGAATAATGTTTCTTACAAAACGTACGAAACCTATTAGCCAAACTTCAGAGAAATCAAAAATGCTCGGATGGGTCATTCTGACAAGCGTATCATTCGACAAAAATCCACAAACAAGCACGCACGCTCAGACAACCTGCTTGAACAATCCAAGAAGGATGCATTGCTCGGACATTCTGAGCAGGAAGCACTGCTCAGAAATTTTTTGAATGGGCCGGATGATTCTTCTAGAGTAACTTTAAGGGGGAAAATCCACATGTCGGAGCGATCAAAATGCCCCTGTCCGAGCAGGTGCACTGCTCGGACATTCTGAGAAGGATGCGCTGATCATAATTTCCGTGCATAATGCATTGCTCGCAATTTCGAGCATGATGCACTGCTCAGAATTTCCGAGCATAATGCACTGCTCAGAATTTCCGAGCATGATGCATTGCTCGGAATTTCTAAGAAAGATGCATTATTCAAAAATTTCGAGCATAACGTATTCCTCGAACTTTCCGAACATAACACACACCCCTCGAAATTTTCGAGCAGAACACACTTCCTTGGAAGTTCCAAACAGAACGTATTTTCTCAGAAGTTCCGAGCATAACATACTCCCTTGGAAATTCCGAACAGATCATATTTCTCAAATCTTCAGAATGGTCACTTTGCTTAGACTAACTGCTCAGACACTCACACTGATATTTTCCTCCAAATGTGCGATTAGCCGCAACCCATCGATAACTTACGCATTAATAGTCATTAACAGAATTTCCGAATAAACTATACGAAATACGAACTTAGTCTGCTTACTAAGATAAATATTCAACCTATATACTTTTACCGAGCATACTTCTTTGCACATATACTTGACCGCTCAAATAGCTCGTGACGAGCTCAGTAATAATAATAGATTAGATTTTCCAAATAAAATAGAGAGACATTCACGCTTAAGAATTTAAGTTCCAACTTGTCATTATCACTATCAAAGCTATGAATAAAAAATTAGAAAATAGAAACCCACTAAAGGCTTGATGAAGAATCAAATATAGAGAACAATAACTTGGAGATTTAGAGTGGACTCGAAGAATGTTTTTTTTTTCTTTTACAAATTTTTTTGCATTAAATAATATTTTTGGATTTCACATTTTTTTACTTACATAAAAACCCTTAATTGGTCTGACCAAAATCCAAAATCCAGAAACTAGTAGACCTATCTAAGAGCATGATTATTGATGGTTCTTAAGGGGTTCTTAAGGGTGGGGTTCTTAACTATTCACGTGGGTCCCACGTGAATAGTTAAGAACCCGACCCTTAAAAATCCTTATTTAAGAACCGGTTCTTACACTGTTCATGACACGTGGCAGTCTGTCATTCGTCTATTTTTTTTTTCGAATTTTTTTTTTTTTTTACACTTTTCCCAAAAAAAAAAAAAAAAAAAAATTTTTTTTTAAGAACCCCATGAGGGGTTCACCACTAATCATGCTCTAATATCACAACAACCCTAAGCCCAGGAGAAAGAGGACTCAACATTAACCCTAGACGGCTTAGCCACCGCCAAAGAGTTGACGCCAAACGGAGAAGAACAAATGTCGTGCGGAAGATCTTGATGGGGACAGCCGCCACCAAAGTGCACGCACTTCCACGAAAAAGGGCCTCCACCTTGTTGACCTTCGGTAAGCACATGACCGCCGCCAAAGACAGAAACGAAAGCCAAAAAAAAACGACCGAAGGATGATAAGTAAAGGAGCAAAACAAGACCAACGCTTGCTACAGAAGAACATGACCTCCACCGCGATCAAAATTACCAGAGGATAGCCAAAGACAGACATTCCAAGGAGAAACAAGATGAGGAAGAAACAAACGCTCTGGCAGTCTCCTCCAGTCTAAAGTGGCTTGGGTTTTTTCTGGGTTTTTATATCTCCTTTCTGCATAATCGGCAGAGTTTCTTTGCTTGGCGGCAAGAAGTGGTGGTTCACGGCTAGACGTAGATGCGGCAGCGTGCTCTACCACTCTTGTTCTTCTCAATGACAGCAAAACATGTAGTTCTCCGGAGTAGCCATTGTCTCCATATATGTGTCTCCGCTCCGGTTATTTTACTGCTAATGTGGTAGTTTCACGACATATTTTTCGATGGTTTTGACGGTTTAGAGGCGGCATGACTCCAGCCACAAAGATTCGTTAATAGTAGTTAATGTAGTCTTGCATAAGTAATGGATCTAGATGTGTTAAGTGAGTGTTGATATTTAGATGTGAAAGAGATTTTGTGATCGGGTATTTCTTACATATATTGAGGAATGGTCCTCTTTTTTTGGTTGTTAGTTAGAAATTATTCAAATCGATCTAAACACAGTTTATCCTGACTACATATTATAAACGTGTAATTCGTTAATTTGATTCTACTGTTACCAAACAAAAGTTTTTTTTTTGGCAACAATGACTCCATTATATTAAGATTGCGGCTATTGGCTATCCACAAGGGTTAGCCAATTAGGAACCGACAAACTTACATGGAAAAATAAAAAACCACGAGCTCTTGCTTTTTTTGCAAGACATTCAGCTCGGGAGTTAAAGATCCTACTGACATGCCTAATACAAAAATTAGGAAAAGAAACTTTTAGAGCTCTAAATTCTTTCAGTTCCGAAGAAAATGATGGCCAATCTTTGGAATCTTTGATCATGGCAATGAGATCCAAGTAATCCGATAGAAAGGTGATGCTCGTTAGCTGAAGATCAAGGAGGCATCTCATATACCAAAGGAGCGAGTCAATCTCTGCATGAAGGGGGGACAAACTCCTCCTAGACCCTTTTAAACTCAATTGCACTATCTCACTTCCTTGCAAGACTATCCATCCGTGGCCGCTTATGGGATCTTAGGCTAGCCAAGAGCCATCAATGAAACACGAAAGTGTTCCATCGGAGACGTTTGGAGGTAAGACACCTATTCGGGGGAAATCCAAAGTGGGATTGTCTTCAATTCTCTCATTTGCTTTCCTCCAAGCCTCTTCTTCAAGTCTTGCTTTCTCCAGAGTTGATTTGGGATCTTCATTAAAGTTTTCAAAGATTTTCCTATTACGTGTTTTCCAAATGAACCACATTATCCAAGGAAATGCCATTAGTGCCTCAGTATCACTCATCCATTCTTTAGCTCTCCAAAACAGAAAATCAAGATCATTAAATATAAAGGAGGACGGAAAGGATTGGGGAGCATAGGGAATAGATGAGAGGGCTCAAACTTGTCTAGCCGGAGGACATTCAAATATAGAATGGTTAATAGTCTCCTTTTGTGCACCACATCTAGGACATTCTGAGTCTTTACCAATATGGCGGTAGGAGAGATTTGCACAAGTTCGCAAGAAATCTAATAAACATTACCACACAAAATGTTTGATCTTCCGTGTAGTTTTTAGCTTTCAAACTTACGCCTTTAGTACTGAAGTACTTGGTCCCTGAAAAGAGGGTTCACAAGTCGGGCGAGAAAGAGGTCTCGCGGCCCAATATCCAGATTTAACAGTATACTTTCCACATTTGGTGTGGATCCAACTATAATTATCATTCGAGACAATTTTGCTCGGCTGTAATCCCATGATGAGGGTAATATCTTATGGTGGAAAAATCTCTCGGAGACGGTCAATCTTCCATTGCTTTGTTCCAAAATCGATGAGGGAGTTTACATAAAGTTGGGGATTGATCTCGGTGTTGATGCTCCGGGTAGAACGTGACGGAAAATCAGGTAAGCAAGGTTCACTCAAAATTCTTGTGCCAAAACCAAAGCCAATTGTCTTCCTTAAGCCTGAAAGGAGGAGAGGTTTTGCTGCTATCAGACTTCTCCACCCATAAAAAGGTGTATTCGAGACTTGAATCTCTAAGGGGGAGAGTATTTAAAATATCTCCCTTTTAAGATACGGCTCAAAAGGGAGTCCGTTAATCTTAGTATCCATAATTGTTTTGCAAGGAGTGCAATATTAGTTTCTTCCAATGCTCGAAATCCCAAACCTCCCTTTGATGGATGGGTACAGAGATTATCCCATATTGTCCAATGGATGCCCATGCTATCTGCCTTAGAGCTCCACCAATAGTTGGAGATAACACTTCTCAGTTTCGAGCATACAACTTTTAGAAGAAGATAACATGACATTACATGTGTCGGAACAACTTGGGCTTGGGATTTTACTAGGACTTCCTTCCCTCCTTTAGATAAGAGTTTTGATGACCATGAGCTAGCTCGGTTCTGAACTCTATCTCTCACAAAGGCAAAAACCTGAGCTTTCGATCCATTATTTGTTCTGGTAAGCCAAGATAAGATCCCATCCCTCCTTCTTGTGAGATGCCAACAATCCTTTTAATTTCACCTTTTTTCTCAGAAGGTACATCATTTCCAAACATGATAGATGATTTGGAGAGGTTAATCTGTTGGCCTGATACTTCCCCATAAGAACAGATAATGTCTATAAATTCCTTACTCTCCTGTAGATCCGCCCTACAGAAGAATAAACTGTCATCTGCAAATAAGAGATGAGATGTTGGCGGAGTAGCTCTGGCTATTTGTAAGCCATGTATTCTACCATTAGCTTCAGCCTTTCTAATAAGGGAGATAAGACCTTCCGTGCATAATACAAATAGGAACGGAGAAATCGGGTCTCCTTGTTGAATTCCTCGAGAAGGTTTAATATGTCCAGTGGGCACCCCATTAAGGAGGATCCGATATGATACAGAAGTGACACAATGCATGATCCATCCTATCCATTTAGTATCAAATCCCAGGCTCTTCATAACAGAGGATAGGAATGCCCATTCAACTCTATCATATGCTTTGCTCATATCTGTCTTAATAGCCATAAACTTCTTGCGACACGACGGGTTAGAGCAAAGGGCATGGAATTTCTCTTGAGCAATAAGGATATTGTAAGTAATCAATCTTCCTGCTACGAAAGCAGATTGGGTCTCGCAAATCAGTTTCGGAAGAATACGCTTCAATCTGAGACTTGGAACTTTAGAAATAACCTTATAGTTCACATTAAAAATATTAATTGGATGTAAGCTTGACATCTCCCGAGGTTTATCCCCTTTTGGGATCAAGCATATATTGGTCTCGTTTAACTTTTCTTCAAAAGAACCAGTTACAAAGAAGGACTTAACCGTATAGACTAGCTCGGGTCCAACTGTATCCCAAAACTTTTAATAGAATAAAGTTGTCATCCCATCTGGCTCTGGTGTTTTACGGGGATTAAGGGAGAAAAGGGCATGGCGAACCTCTTCCGTCGAAGGATCTCGGGTTAAAACAGAGTTCATTTCCGGAGTGACAATCTCAAGAATGTCCTGGAGAGGAGTATCTAGATCATCTTAAAATGAGGAGGTAAAGATATTTTGGAAATAATCCACTGCAATTTTCTCGATGAAGATATTTTGAAAATAATCCACTGCAATTTTTTCGATGCCTTCCTCATTATCAACCCAAATATTAGAAGAACCAAGGAGTCCAAGAATCCTATTTCTTGCCCTCCTTTGCTTAGTAATGGCATGGAATAATTTAGTGTAGTTGTCCCCGAAACGAAGTCAGGTGGTCCTACTCTTCTGTTCCCAGAAAGCTTCCTCTTCTTTATATGCTGATAATAAGTGACTTTTTAGAGTAAGAATTTCTTCTGTGGAGATAGAATCATCACTTTGAGCTTGGTCGATCTGGTCTTGGAGCTCCTTAATGAGAATCTCATAATTTGTCTGGATACTCTTCTTCCAAATCGAAATGGATTTACGACAGTTCTGGATACGATTGATAATGAATTCAAGCCAGGGATTTGCGAGTGGCCCCAACCATCTATTATGGCCTCCTTAAGCCTTGGTTTACCGATCCATCTTTTGTCAAATAAGAATCCTTGTTTTCTCTTCTCTGGTTTATTGAGAATGGATGCAAGGAGAGGTCTATGATCTGAACCCCACATCTTTGGATACTCCACATTAGTGTGGAAAAAATATTGTGCCAATCTTCATTGCCTAAAGCCCTATCTAGACGACATTTAACTAAGCCTTTCTTTCTCCTACCAATCCATGAAAATGAATTCCCTTGAAATGGAAATTCAAGAAAACCACAACAATCTATCATGGATCTGAAAGGTAGGAAAGATGCCTTTGATCTTTTCTTACCACCACACTTCTCATGATTCCCTACAATTTCAGTAAAATCACCAATAATGAACCATGGGCCCAACCGAGCAATGCTTATACGGATTAATCTTTCTGAAACATATCCTCGGTATTTTACTACCGATCACCGTAAATGAAAGTCATAAAGACACGATTCCCATCAATAATAGTCTCAATATCAATTAAGCGATCATCCAAACATAGAACTTTAACTGGGAAGTCTTTAGA
The DNA here is from genome assembly GCA_030180135.1 of Orychophragmus violaceus. Lineage (NCBI taxonomy): Eukaryota > Viridiplantae > Streptophyta > Magnoliopsida > Brassicales > Brassicaceae > Orychophragmus > Orychophragmus violaceus. The sequence continues at coordinate 90,201,734 of CM058239.1, read as the reverse complement.
ATAGAAAAGGGCGAGACCTCCACTATTTCCTCTCGGATTCACAGTGAGGAGGTTATCGAAATCTAAAGTAACTTTCAAATCTTGCAGAAAGGGACGATCATTCTTTGTCTCTGGTAAAAACAAGAAACCTGGAGAATACGTTTTACACATCTTCTCCAGTCGAACGGGATGTAAGCTCTGCACCTGCCCCTTGACAGTTCCATGCAATGGTCCTCATATACGGGGACTGGGTGGGTTCTGGGACCCCATCAGACCTTCTTTAATATTGGTTTGGTTAATAACATTGGAGACAATACTTTGTAACTGAGAAACCACCTCATTGCGAGGGAAAATATAGGACGTACGATACTTCATACCTTTATCACCTCCATTGGAGGGAATGAGCCTCTTTCTTTGAGAACGCTTTGTCTGAAATGGCTTAAGTTTCTTGGACACAAAAGTTCTATTAGCTCTAGGGCTCTTATGAATCTTCTTCCCATCAATCTTTATTCTTGTAACATTCTTCTTCTCTCTGCAATTAATAGTCTTCTCCACTTTATCAACCACATACTCAATTGATACATCTTCTATTCTTGTACAGATGCAAGATACCAAACCGGTAAAATTGAAAATTAGTTTCAATAAGCGTTGACAGACTTTATTCTTAAAAAAAACAAATTGATGGACATAATCTCTCCAAAAAGAGGGAAAATGGTGATAAGGATCTCTCCAAAATGTAGGAAATTGGTCTTTTCCATAAAAAGAAAATTAATATGTCCATTAGGCCGAAGATGGTTACAAAAACCTTTGAAAAAATCTATATGTTCCTATCCATCTCTATAATTTGCTGAGACTTGTTGACTAAAGTAAACAGAAATACAAATGAAGTGTATGGATGGAGTGGAGGAGAAGGAGCCTTGTTTGCTGGGCTGTTAATTGGGCCAACAACTCTAAAGCAGATTATGGTCCAGGCCCATGAAATTGAAATTGCACCAGGGAAGCGAGATTGGTCGGCGAGCTTCCATTCAATGGTCTCGAAAATTTTCCGGGAGGAGGAGAAGAGGCCATCTCCGACAAGCTGATGACGAAGTTTGTGTCTAAAGTGAGGCCGATGGTGATTCTTAGCAGTGACGGCGAAGGAGCGCCAAAGTGGTGAGGACCCAAGAAGCGTCGATGTATGGGTACTGGGCAAACCGACAGCTCTGGTGGTTGCTGCGATGTAGGAGCTTCTGGCACGATCGTAGAAAGTACAAACCAGAGGTGAGCGAGTGCGATGAAGGAAGAGGTGCTGCCAACAAAGGCTGTACATACATCGAGAGTGTGCGAACCATCATCAGTAATAGGTTCTCCAACGGAGGCGGAGGGACGAGCGGCTGAGCATACGGCGAGGGTGTAAAAGCAGTTCAAAGAACCAGAAGTCCTCGCCAAGAGTCTCGCTGGAGGAGGCACTCTTGTCATCGGCGGAACAGAGGTCGAGCAGCTCACCGAGCCAAAACAAATGGTTGATAGAAGAGCAAAGAGGACATATATAAAGCTCGTAAGGCTCGTCAATGAAACTGGAAGAATGTTTGGTTAACATGGAAGAATCTTATGTTGTTACATTTTCACTAAAATCATATAGCAATCAGCTCGTTTAAGAGAGGAACTTTGATTTTGAGATTCAAAATTTGAAAACAACGAGGGAGGGAGGGAGGGAGGGAGGGAGGGTTTTGTAAAAAAAGAGGAGGTTGAAAAAGTCTGGATTATTATCTAGTTGGGTAAAAATTACATCCTTCAAGAAACATGAAATATCATCAAAAGTTATTGGTCCTTTTTCACTATCAACAAGTGAAACAATCATCTGTGACGCAATAACGATATTATACACACAAAGTTTTCCGAAACAAGATAAAAGTTTGATGTTCCCGATCCTACACTAACAGGCGGACTTTCAAGATCTTTTACTCCAAATGATGCTTCTCATAGATTCGATAAATCTTCTTCTTCAATTGTCTTTTTCAAATTTCTTCGGAGATAGCTTCTCTGAGACTTCCGTTGAGCAAGTTGGAACACAGATACCATCCAGATATATTGGAAAGATTGTCACCACTTCCCATAACACGGCACACAGAAATACAAAAGGCACAAACCACCAGATTATATAACAAATCGACGGGGAGGTAAGATGGAACCACACTATAAATGGAGAGGATGTGTACAATCGTGACCATACTAGCTAAAGAAACTAGCTAAAGTTCAGGCTCCTATGTAGAAATCAGGAAACTAAGGGGTTACCCAATCCCAACTTACACCTCTAGATACGCTTGAAATAGGATCCAAAACACCGAGACCATAGCCAATCTATTCCGAAAAGGAAATAGCTTATCGCAGGGACACTAAGAACAAAACACACTGGACTTACCAAGACCAGGATAAGCTGGCAAGGAGTCCATCACTCAAAACAGGGATATGAGCAGAGAAAGGAGCCGGGATTTGAACTCCGCCAGATAGGAGATCTGTGTTGGATCTCCTAGGATCTAAGGGTTTGATATATTGAATCACCAACCTCGTTCTTACCTTGTTACTGGCAGCGGAATGAATGGTGAACGAGATCAGTAGCGACACAGGTGCCTCGCCTCTACCAGATACACACGTACATAAGCTGGAAACGGGATGCTAGTGCCGGATCTATGGGATCTGAGAGTTTCTGGTGTTTCTGCTTTTCTGTCAGAGAAAAACTTGACGGCCAGGGTTCCTGGTCGAAACTATATCACTATATAATGACCTGGAATGACTTAAACCGAACCATGATTAATTAGATTCGTTTTAAGTCATAAAACCGAAACTCAGTTTCGGAATCGACCCTGTGTCGATCGACACACATACCGTGTCGATTGACACACTATTCGAAACTCAACATTTATGTGTATCCAATACACATTAATACGATCATTACCATAATGATCATCCCCATATTTTGGCTTCCAGTTTGCTTAGGTGTGTGACCCTATAGGATCATATAATGTTGGCAGTAAGTCTACAACTTACAGATTGCAAGAGGCTTCTAGCAAAACATTGAAACCGCCCAGTATTATACGAATGTCTGATCTCGACACACAACTATCATCAGGAGTGAGTACAAGTGTTATTTCAGGACACTATCCCAACAATCTCCCACTTGTACTGGAATCATCAATTCCTATAATCCTTTTGTCTCTATATCTCGATTTGGCATAAGGCAAGATTGGTGTCATCCTTATTAAGCCAAAATCGTGTTTATCGAACTCCTGATCTTATACTGAACATTACAAACAACTGAACTACAGTTCGTTTGAGTGCGGCCACACATTTTCTCAGTATTTAATCTTTGATAGGCCCTGAGATATTTATCTCCCGTTATTCAGGAGGGACAAATCCCATCTTGTTCCATCCCTATTTCAACGCACACTTCATGATATACTTGAACAGTGCCGTTATAGTCGCCAGTTACGGGTCGACGTTTGACAAGGTCAAAGTGTACCAATCCATATGCAAGAAAGCATGATGAACTCAGGTCTGAGGACTATACTCTATAGTCGTAATGAGAACCTCTTATGACACAGATATAACTATCTTGTAGACTTCTCATCAGCGGGTCATGTCCGATCATATGTTCACCAACATATATCTATGTGACTGACTGCGATAATCATATCATTGGCTCCACGAAACTTAGCCAACAGTCACCTCACAATCTAGTCTCTCGCGGTTGCCATTGTCCCACTTTGACAACCTCGACTAGGGACAGAACATAATTTATGTCATCTTTGACTTATAGGGTTTCATGATCAAGTCCTCAACTGGATGACCTATAATATGACACAAACTTATTTTGTGACCATTATTTAGATCACAATAAATAATGCTGAAATCAAATTTCATTAAACATATCCAAAAGAATGTTTACAAGAGCGTCTTATTATAACTAAAATAAAACTAAAACTCCCACTAGAATCAAGATTACATCTTAAGATCTCTAATGCCTACAACAGTCGTATGACTCTCATGCTTAGGCCTTGGGAGTGACTTAGTCAGAGGATCAGCGACATTCTCTTCCGTCGGAACTCGGCTGATCTTCACATCACCTCTATTGACGATATCATGAATCAGGTGATATCTCCTCTCTACGTGTTTGGACTTCTAGTGTGACCTGGGTTCTTTCGCCTGAGCAATGGATCCGTTGTTATCACAAAACAAAGCCACTGGCTCCAAGATACTAGGAACCACACCAAGTTCAGTCATGAACTTCTTGATCCAAACAGCTTCCTTTGCCGCTTCAGAAGCAGCAACATATTCAGCTTCCGTCGTGGAATCAGCTACGGTATTCTGCTTAGAGCTCTTCCAGCTCACTGCACCGCCATTCAGACAGTAGACATATCCAGACTGTGATCGGAAATCGTCTTTGTCCGTCTGAAAACTCGCATCAGTGAATCCATTCACTACAAGCTCTTCACTTCCTCCATACACCAGGAATTTATCCTTAGTATGTCACAAATACTTGAGAATATTCTTGACAGCTGTCCAGTGAACTTCACCTGGATCAGATTGGTATCTACTCGTCATGCTTAACGCGTAAGCTACATCTGGACGAGTGCAGAGCATGGCATACATAATAGATCCTATTGCAGAAGCATAAGGAATCCTATTCATGCGCTCCCGCTCAGCATGTGTCACCGGACACTGCTTCTTGCTGAGACTAATGCCATGAGACATCGGTATGAAGCCCTTCTTGGAATCATGCATCCTGAATCTGTGCAACACCTTATCAATATAAGTGTCCTGGCACAATCCAATCAGCCTATTCATTCTATCTCTGTAGATTCTGATTCCAAGAATGTATGCGGCTTCTCCCATGTCTTTCATGGAAAAACAACTTCCGAGCCAAGTCTTAACAGACTGAAGCAGCGGAACGTCATTACCGAGGAGGAGTATGTCATCGACATACAGTACAAGAAACGCAATTCTGCTCCCACTAGTCTTCTTGTAAACACATGGTTCTTCCTCGTTCTTGATGAAACCAAATTGTTTTACTGCTTCATCAAAACGAAGATTCCAACTCCGTGATGCTTGCTTCAATCCATAAATGGATTTATGAAGCTTGCATACTTTCCCAGCGTTCTTAGGATCAACAAAACCTTCAGGTTGTGTCATATACACATCCTCTTCCAGAATACCATTCAGGAATGCGGTTTTGACATCCATCTGCCAAATCTCATAGTCATAATGAGCGGAAATTGCTAGAAGAATCCGAATGGATTTAAGCATAGCGACCGGAGAATAGGTTTCATCATAGTCAATACCATGAATTTGCTTGAAACCTTTAGCCACCAACCTCGCTTTGTAAATCTGTACATTGCCATCCACGTCGATCTTCTTCTTGAAGATCCATTTACACTCAATGGCTTTTGCACCATTAGGTAAATCGACCAAGGACCATACTTGGTTTTCTGACATGGATCCCATTTCGGATTTAGAGGCTCCATGCCACTTTTCGGAGTCCGGGCCCATCATTGCTTCCGCGAAGGTCGCTGGTTCGTCACTATCAATGATCAATGATCATCAGATCATTGGAATTGGTCACGAGAAATCCATAGTATCTCTCGGGTTCGTGACGGATCCTTCCGGATCTGCGAACTTCAGGCTCCACAGGCGCCAGTTCCACATAACTTTGTGGACCCAACTGCTGCTCTTCCTCAGCAGGTTGAGCAGTCCCCTGTGCATCTCGAATTTCTTCAAGATGTACTTTACTCCCACTGTTTTTCTTAGAAAGAAATTCTCTCTCAAGAAAAGAACAGTCCCGAGAAACAAATACTTTGTTCTCAGATTGGTTGTAAAAGTAGTATGCCTTGGTTTCCCTAGGATAACCAACGAAGTAGCATTTATCTGATTTGGGTGAGAGCTTGTCAGAGATTAATCGTTTGACATAAGCCTCACAACCCCAAATCTTCAGGAAAGACAGACTAGGAATGTTCCCAGTCCACAATTCATGTGGTGTCTTTTCCACTGATTTAGATGGCACCCTATTTAGTGTAAACGCAGACGTTTCTAGAGCGTATCCCCAAAAGGATAATGGAAGATTTGAATGACTCATCATAGACCGAACCATATCCAATAAGGTTCGATTCCTCCTCTCTGACACTCCATTCCATTGGGATGTTCCAAGAGGAGTGAGTTGTGAAATAATTCCACACTCGCTCAGATTATCGCTGAACTCTTGACTCAAGTATTCTCCTCCGCGATCCGATCGCAGAACTTTAATATTTTTGCCAAGTTGGTTCTGTACTTCATTCTTGAATTCCTTGAATCTATCAAAGGATTCTGACTTGTGTCTCATCAAATAGACATAGCCATATCTACTGAAATCATCAGTGAAGGTAATGAAGTACTTGTAATTTCCTCTGGCAACAGTACTCATTGGCCCACATACATCAGTATGAACAAGGCCCAATAAATCACTGGCCCTTTCATTTGGTTTGTTGAAAGGGGCTCTAGCCATTTTGCCCATCAAACAAGATTCGCATTTCTCACATGATTCAAAATCAAATGAGCCCAGAAGCCCATTTCGATGGAGCCTTTGGATGCGTTTCTCATTAATATGGCCCAAACGACAATGCCATAAGAAAGTAGGGTTTTCGTCATTTGACTTAAACCGTTTTGTATTTATGTTAAAGACAGACATTTCTTGGTTTAAAACATATAACCCATTATCTAATGGGGCGCTACCATAATATGTACCATCACGATTAAAAGAACAAACTTTATTCTTAATAGCAAAATCAAAACCTTCCAAATCCAAAAAGGAAACTGAAATTATGTTTCTGTTAATCGCAGGTACAAAGTAGCAATTATTCAATGCTAAAACCATGCCCGAAGGTAAGGACAAATCGTAAGTGCCTACGGCCAGTGCAGCAACCTTAGCTCCATTCCCGACCCGTAGCTCCACTTGTCCTTTCTTCAGCGTTCTATTGTTTCTTAGTGCCTGCACATCAGTACAAATATGAGCACCGCAGCCGGTATCCAATACCCACGAAGTAGAACTAGAAGACATAACATTAAGTTCGATAATATAAATACCTGAGTCAGACGCATCATACGTCTTCTTCAGCTTCTTGTAATCTTCCATGAACTTCTTGCAGTCTCTCTTCCAATGCCCTAACTGCTTGCAGTAGTTGCATTTATCCTCAGGAGAAGGCCCGGATTTGGGCTTCGGCTTAGGCTTGTCCTGACTCTCAGTCTGGACAACTTGGGCCTTTCCCTTATCCTTCTTAGGTTTCTTAAACCTTTTACCCCCTTGTACCATCAGTACACTGGGAGTTGCCTTCTTGAGGTTCGGCTCTGCTGTCTTCAGCATGCCGTGCAACTCAGTCAATGTCTTAGTCATGTTTTGCATGTTGTAGTTCATGATGAACTGATCAAAACACGACGGCAAAGACTGCAGAATCATGTCAATGGCTAGCTCCTGGCTAATGGCACAGTCCAGTTTCCCCAGGTTATCAATGTAACCCATCATTTTAAGGACATGAGGACTTACTGGACTATCCTTAGCCAGCTTGCAATCCATGAGAGATTTAACCGTCTGGTATCTCTCTGTACGAGCTTGCTCCTGAAACAAAGCTTTCAGGCTGTTAATCATCTCAATGGGTGACATCACGTTCTCATATTGCTTCTGCAGCTCAGAGTTCATAGCCACCAGCATTAGACAATTAACATCTTTGACATCAGCTGAATGCTTATCCCAAGAATTCTTTTCTGTCTGTGGGGCATTGGAACGTGGCCTCTCGGGGAGAACTCTTTCAAGGACATATTCCTTGTTCTCCTGCCTGAGAACTATTCTCAGGTTCCGATACCATTCCAAGAAATTAGATCCATTTAACTTGTCCTTCTCAAGGACGGATCTTAGTGAGAAAGTGTTGATGTGAGTTGAGACAGACATAGCTGTAATTAAAAGAGGTAGAGGTTTAGTTATAATGCTCAAGGAAATGAAAATTCTTATCTAATAAGAAAACTAGCATTGTATTCAAACTATGTTTCCTCAGATGAATACAATGAACCAAGATCCATACTTTACCAAAATCTGAGTGGGCGACTCGCCATTACCCAAACTTTAGTTATCTAGGTAAGCAAATCATTGCTAATTGTACCCAGTACAACTCTTGGTCGTAGATGAGACAAACTATGTTTAATCCACTCTGATGTCTCTGGGCCCAGAACTTCTGATAGCCCAGTCAAGTAAAACCAATCCTTTCTGTCTTGTGATCACTGACAGTCGCACTGCAAGTCTATCAATGACCACCTGCCTTACTCATGTTTTTGTGGATACCAAGGACTCCAAGGCTATCCAACAAACAAAACGAGTCTTGACAGTAGACAAGATCGGGCAAGACATCAAGATCACTTGATATTTGGTTGAGGAAAAGAATTATTTAATCTTGATGTATATCCAATATACATTCAAGAAGTTATTAATTTAATTAAAACATTCAGTTTTATTAATTTTAGGTTCAACTAGAACTTTAAGATTAAATTTGGTCTGGTATATGCAAATTTATGGTCCAACCAATAATTCTGCGAATGGTGTGTCGATCGACGCCAACCATTGGCATCGGTCGACACAACATAATTTAAACCGGTCTTCGATAACCGGTCAAACCGGATCGAATTACATTAACCGATTCAATCTAATTGAACTGGTTCGGTTTAACGGTCCATGTCGATCGTCACACAACTCTGTGTCGATCGACATTACCAAACCAGAACCAATTGGTTAATTAAAATTAACCGAGCGAGATAACCGGTTCAATCCAATTGAACCGATCTATCTAATCGCATTGCCCGTGTCGACCGACACACCCAGTGTATCGATCGACACAACATGATTACGGGTACTCGATCTCAGATCGAAACCCTAAAATTATTTACGAGTTTTCGCTATGTGTCGACCGGCACACGTTTTGTGTCGATCGACACTCTGCGACAAACCCTAAAAATTTTACGAGTTATTTCGCGGCGTGTCGACCGACACACGCTTAGTGTTGATCGACACAATGCGTTTTTAACAATTCATCGTTTTTCAACAGGCACATAATCCGAGATTAACACTTGAAAACACGATTTTAGCAGGCAATAATCAATTCAGCAAACTCAGTTTTCGAATTAATTGCATCAGATTCAATAGTCTAAACCCTAACACGCTCTGATACCACTGTTGGATCTCCTAGGATCTAAGGGTTTGATATATTGAATCACCAACCTCGTTCTTACCTTGTTACTGGCAGCGGAATGAATGGTGAACGAGATCAGTAGCGACACAGGTGCCTCGCCTCTACCAGATACACACGCACACAAGCTGGAAACGGGATGCTAGTGCCGGATCTATGGGATCTGAGAGTTTCTGGTGTTTCTGCTTTTCTGTCAGAGAAAAACTTGACGGCCAGGGTTCCAGGTCGAAACTATATCACTATATAATGACCTGGAATGACTTAAACCGAACCATGATTAATTAGATTCGTTTTAAGTCATAAAACCGAAACTCAGTTTCGGAATCGACCCTGTGTCGATCGACACACATACCGTGTCGATCGACACACTATTCGAAACTCAACATTTATGTGTATCCAATACACATTAATACGATCATTACCGTAATGATCATCCCCATATTTTGGCTTCCAGTTTGCTTAGGTGTGTGACCCTATAGGATCATATAATGCTGGCAGTAAGTCTACAACTTACAGATTGCAAGAGGCTTCTAGCAAAACATTGCAACCGCCCAGTAATATACGAATGTCTGATCTCGACACACAACTATCATCAGGAGTGAGTACAAGTGTGATTTCAGGACACTATCCCAACAATCTGGCGCACCGAGTACCGGATCCACTGCAAAGACAGTTAGGAAGGATCCCAGACGGAGACACCGAGCATGAACCGTCACTGGAGAACGGATATCCGGCGTCGCGACCACCACAGCTCCAAATCACCACTGAAAAGCCGCACCGCAACCAAAAGAACGTTCTAAAACACCAAAGACCGTCGATTAGATACGGCTGAGTCAACCCGGATCCGCCCACGGAGATCAACTCTACCACAGTGTGTCGTCGCTTGAACCAACCAAATCTAAGACGAAGCAGAGTAATAAACGGAAAGGTAAGAAATAAACTAAGAGACTGGCGGCTCCGGTGCTGTCTGAGACACCGGAGCCGCCTCACCACCGCTTCGTTTCTTATAAATGACTCTCCAATAAAACAAAAGTTTCGAAGTATTGATTTTTTTTTTGTTTCCATGTTTTGTATTATTTTTTTGTGATAAAACCAATCTTATATATTTGCGTAAAACTTATGTTTAAATTATTTGGCTCATTACCTCTTTTGTTATTATATTGCATATTTCTTTTTTCTTCATTTACAACCAATTGTACACTTCTGGATTTGAAACCTCTTTATAACATGGCGATAGCATTGGTATAACAATAACCACTAATATACAAACTCTGGTCTAGTAAAATTATATGTTTAGATTTACATATTATTTCGTTACAATTGTAGATTTAAAGCATTTGTTTGCGTATGATTTTTCACCTCAAGTTTAGGTATTAATAAAACATGAAACAAATCTACAAAAAAATGTTTAGAAATAAAGTCTCGATCCATTTAAGCGTTTATCTATTCGATAGACTCACCCGAAAAGAGATAAAAAAGAAAGAGTGAGTAATAGGAGAATCACTCAGTGAAGTATGGAATGCTAGAGTACAAGTGTATGATCTCAGTCCAAACACTTCGAACATAACAACATGTTTAAATATGAACAAATACAAAACCAAAACACACAAGCAACAAACAATGGTTCTAGCTTGTTGATGAATCATGTCCATTACACTTCCCGTGAGACGATTGAGACGATTTATCGATCTCTTAGGAGACAAGCAACGTATCTACTCAGAATTGCACGTTTCACAGTACACAAGGCGGACTTAGTACAAAAACTTTGTCTTTGTACTTCGCACAATACTCCTACTCATACCAACTTCACATTTACTATATCTATATATTTATTTATATAAGTATAACATGCAATTTAAAAATTAATCGTCAACGAAAGCAATGTGTTGAATCATTTATAATCCTATTTCCAATTAACAAATAACCTAGTTAGACTTAATAAACAGACATATCACATTTAATATTAAACAAACTATATCACAAAGTTTACAAATATAAGTACGGAAGTTGGGGAATAGCCCTCACTTTGGAAAATGTTAAAAGTGTACTCTTGAGGCTCCAGGTGCTTAAACGGGTTCTAAATATAAAATCGAGTGAGATAGACTTTTGTTTTACTTAAATAGGATATGTAACGAGTTAGTTAAGGTCAACTGAAAAAGTCAACTAAAAAGTCATAGGTTAACGTCATAGTCAACCAGGTCATAGTTAACATGGTCAACCCAAACCAACTTGTCCTGTTAACCCACTGACTTAACCCATTAACCCACTGACCTAACCCATTAATCCACCAAATCCAAACAAATCCTAAATGGCCTAAACCAAACCAAACTCAAACGAATTAAACCAATATAAATGAATTAAACCGGATCAAATTGATTTAAACCAACTAAAATTGGTGTAACCGATTTTAATCAGCTAAACAAGATTTAACCAACTGAAACCGTTAAACCAATTAACAAACTGGTCAATCGAGTCGATTTGGTCGTCGGCGAGTTGACTCAGTCGTCGGCGAATTGACTCGGTCGATCGGCGGCGGAGGCTGGTTGTGGTGATGGACGGCATATCACCGGCGCGTGTGACGGCGGTGGAGCCGTTTGAGCCTTCAGCTTTGTATCGTCGAGTTGGATATGAAGGGGGCCTCGGATTTTCAAGACCGGCACGGATAAAAAATATAGAGGTTTTAGCGGATTATGGAAAAATAGAACGAAAACAGCTTTACAGGATTACCTTCGATACGAAACAATGAATAAATGGTTGATCAGATCACGGGAATCAATGGCTGAGATGGATCAGTTTCTGCCGACTCGATTTCTGTAGAGCTTTACTGCAATTAGGTTTTCTACAAGGAAAAGAATATGAGAAGAATTGTTTTTATAGGAAACCGGTACCTAGAGTTTGTTTTAAAGGTTTTAGGCTTTGCTTGGCCAAATAAAATTAAAAGAAAAAGAAAATATTGGGTCGTTACACAATGTCTCCCCTATTAGTCTAAACTTTAGAGAGGGGTTTAGTTTTCGGTGTAATCTTGAACCATGGATCATTTGAATTATCATAAAAAGTCTCAGCGGTCGAAATCTTTGCTTGAGATAGATGCTTGAGCTCGCACAATGCCCAAAATAGAGCATTGTCACTGTTTTATTACTGGTTCTGGCATAGAACGTTCGTTCCAATCAATAGTTCACGGACTCGCGAAATGAAGCAGAACGTAATCTTGGATGTTTGATTAAAATTTGTAGACGATCTAACCATGTAAGAGAGTCGTAGACAGATCAAAACTGCAGAAAATAGCAACATAAGAATTAATTGTATAACTCAAACCTCAACTAATCGAAATCATATATCAGTTACAAGCACCATATTTTGTAGACAAAACATCAAGTTACAAAAAAACACATAATCTGACTCAAAACCACTCCAACCTCCTATGTTTTCTTCATCGTCCAACGATCTCCAAGTGAAAACAAAAATCTTTCGGGCGTTTTATATTGCTGGAGATACATTGGTTTCAATCCTTAGTTTGACGCATTTTCTTTCTAGATTTTAGCGTTGCATCAGTCTTTTCTCCGTCCGTGGTCGATGAACCCTGGATGTTCATATATATAAAAAATTGAATCGGTAAGGTTTCTGACAGACCTTAGCGTGGTCATAAAGTTAAGAGTAATTGAACTGGCTACTCTTACCTTTTCTTGTTTTTGTGATCTATTAGCCTGTCTTCGTGTTTTTCTGTTTCCTTTTACCTGCTTCTCCTACAATTAAGAGTTTTGCAAGAATTTGGTTAGCATTCATCTGAAGAGTTGAAAGCACTAGGTGCGATATCCTCAAATCTAGGAAAGTAAAACCAAACCTGAGATGGCGTCTCTGGATCGTCATCGGTTCTGAGCTTTCCTTGTTTTTGTGATCTCTTACCCTTTCTTTGTGATCTTCTGTTCCCTTTTATCTACATTTCAGAAAGAAAAATACTTGTTTATGACTCATTAGAAGAACTTGTTGGCATTTTCTCGAAGGTCAAAAAGAAAACCTGAGATGGCTTCTCTGGATCATCGAATTCATCATCATCGGTTCTGAGCTTTTCTTTCATTAATTTCTCAGAACGAGCATGCTTCTGAAATGAGTCAAATCAAAAATAATAACTATTTACAAGATTGAAGCGAAAAAAGCTCAAGCAAACCTCATGATTAATACCTAATTCTTCAGACTAATATACTCAGTCCTAAATCCAATGTTTTGAATGATAAAGCTAACTACTTTACCTTTGATGAAACATGTTCTTGCATTGTTCTCTCATTCAAACAAATGATGTGTGGACAATATCTGCACTTGTAAACCGATTTGCATTTAATCATACAACCTAGAATATAGTTCTCTTCCTCCTCTTCTGGTGGTTCTTCTAAACCGTATTGCATCGATGTCTTCTCAGATCTCCCTCGATAAGCATCACCATCAGAGTCATCCTCATCATCATCAGCATCAGCAGCTATAACAGAAAGTTAACCCAATATTACCACTTACAACTCTAACTTCTATAAACATTCTCATGGAGTAGAGTGCAAAGAGATAATGGCTCGACTGAAGAAGCAAGCAAACCTGGGGATTCATCTTCTTCTTCACCCTCTGAGACGGAATCATTATCGTCTTCAGAAACTTCTGCAGCCGCGTCTTCGGATTCTTCTGATTGTTCTGACTCAGGATCAGAATCAGAAGAGAAGCAAGATGAGTCGGATCCACTGTCTTTATCACCATGCTCAAGCTTGTAAAATCGTCTCTTTATCATTTTTCTACTCTGCAAAAATTAAAGCTGCAAAACACTAAATTAAGAAATCAAAATTCTTCGAGAAAATTGATCAAAAAGGACCAAAATTTTGGATTGGAGTGACAAAGTTTCGCAGAGAGAGAGCTTGGAGACTGAAAGGGGGGATCTTCTTTTTGATAAAGAGGAGACAGGGTTTTAGGGTTTATAGGCTATTATTGTAATTGAAAGGCATTTTAAGGGTATTTTAGTAATGCTATGCACACATTTCTTTCCTTACAGATTGTATAGCCCCAAAGCTTCATTGGACCATCACTACCAAACGCAGAAAGTTGTTACCTTTGGATTAGCGGTGAGTAATTAGGGTTTATTCTGCGGATTCCATCAAGTTTCTCGATCCGATTCTCAGTTCTGATAACTATTTATTGTCTCTTTGGTTTTCAGTGAGAGTTGCAAAGATGAAAGATAGAGAAAGCAATGGTAGTCTTGACAACAGAATCTTCGTGGGAGGATTATCTTGGGATGTCACAGAGAAACACCTTGAGGACACTTTTCACCGCTACGGAAAAATCGTCCAGTGTCAGGTCTACTATTGATTCTTCCTTCTTTGCTTGTGCTGTCATACAAAAAGACGATCAGAAATTCCAGAGACTGGTGATTTAGGGAATGGTATCTCTGAGCTTGTAAGAATTTGTTTGATGTTCAGATATTTGGAATATCTGTCATTAATGAGATAACATGAGGAAGGATGCAGTTGAGAAATTAGTAGAGATTTCTTAGTAAGAAAACACGCATCTAAGCTCTCTCGCTTGATTTGATCATATGTTTGAGAGAACCATGCTTAGAATTGCAAGTGTTTTGATACATATCACGTTCTGTGGAGTTTACTTCATCTTGTTCCTTAAGCTACGGCTCTTTTCTCAGCATCAGTGCAGTACTTCTTGTTTGAAATCAGAGATTACTTAGTAGTTCTGTGTGTTTCCTTTGAGTAAGCGGTATTGAAATACATCAGTTTGTGTTCATGGCTTCTTGTGTTCAGTCTCACGTCAATATCCGAACCTGATGTTTTCCTAGTTTTTGGGTAGAAGTCTCTGTTTGGTCCTTATTTGCTTGTCTTGCTGGACACCTTTCCCAGAAGCAGATCTCTCCGCTTGTGAAGCTGGCTTTGTTCTTTAACAAGTACAATTGGTGTCTTGATCAGCATACCAGCCTTCTTTTCTTAGTGGAATCAGATTGGAAATCTGTTTGCTGTTGTTTTGTTATGGTCACATGAAGATAATGCGAGAATGATCTTAATATGTCAGTTGCAAGGGTTTAGAGTATGGTTAGCTAGGATCATGATGTGGGATTTGTATTTCTACAAGTATGCAGATGTAGTTTGCATTCTGTTGAGAGATTCTAAGAACTTCCGATAAAGACCCTTTTTGGTATATGGATTCAGAGCCTTAAATCATATTTTTATGGTTTCAGAAACTTAGTTTGCATCAAAAACATTTTGTTCTATGCTTATAATGGATTAAATCTTACATAACTACTTATATCTTAATACTAAGTAATGCAAAGCACAGAAGAGCCACATCTGCATGCGTTGCTCTGGTGTGATAATCCCAGAGATTCTCAAAGTTCATTTTGGTAGTACTTTTGCTATTTCGTAACACTATTGGTCCTTTTGTATAATTTTAGATCATGGTGGGGAAAGATACTGGCCGTCCACGTGGTTTTGGGTTTATTACATTCACTGATCGCCGAGGAGCTGATGATGCAATTAAGCACATGCACGGGAGAGAGTTGGGTGATAGGGTCATCTCGGTGAACAAGGCTGAGCCTAAGGCTGGGGAAGAGGATGTCGACCAACTTCGTAAGAGTGGAGGCTATTCATCACGAGGGAAGGGAAGCTATGGAGGTGGAGGAGCTGCTGAAGATGAGTGCTTTAAGTGCGGACGCCCTGGTCACTGGGCTCGGGAATGCCCATCAACTGGTGGTGATCGTGGACGGTACAGAGATCCTCCTGAAATGCGTTCTAGACTTGGAGAAATAGATGGACACCGAGATCGCTATGGAGATCGTGAGCTGGAGCGTGAGCGTGATCGCTACATGGATGGACGCCGTGATGGAGGACGTTACAGCTTCAGAGACCGCTTTGAGAGTGGAGACAAGTATGAAACTCGTGATCTCTATCAAATGGAGAGGTGTGTAGCTCTTATTATCTTTGGTCTAATTGGTTCAAACATGCATAATGGTTCAAAGTCCTGATCTTTTAATGCAATATCGATGTAGGTATGGTCCACCTGGAGACCGAATGGTGAGTGAGAGATATGGTATGCCTGAACACCATCATCATCTTGAGGATGATTATGGCAGGAGAGAGAGAGGCTATGACAGGGACAGATACGCAAGAGGTGAAAGTGATAGGTATGGAGCTATGGGACCGTTACGTGAGGAGGGAAGAGCCTACAGAAGCAGACCTGGTCCGTATGATCGTCCTAGCCGAGCTGGAGGCCGATCTTCATATGAACGTTGGTAGTTTGTTTGGTTAACGGATATCCTTGCTTCTCAGATGGAACTCGGATTCTAGATCTACATTATGCTTTTGTCGAATATTGTGTTTCGATGAAAATTGAGGAAACTTTGGAATTACAAAGGAAGAAACAACATGATTTAAACTTTAGACAAAGAAACACAACACAAAGATCCCAGTCTCAAATCTTTGATCGAAAGAGAGAAAAAGCCTACGAACGAATTTCACCGATGTAGAAATCCTCAATCATGTCGAAAACACGAGTCGCATGTTGTGGTCCAAAAAACCCATCAGTAGAATCATCACCAGCATGATCTAAAATGGCGTCACCACCAGGATGCTCTTCGACATAAGAAGTAACATCATAGACTTTATCTTTGATTATGATCCAACAATCGTCTCTTTTGTTGTGTTCTGCAACTTCACTCTTGCTGTAACTTTTAGGCTTTAAATCTGCAGGCTCATTACTAGATTGCTTCCTCTCCTGACCACCATTAGATCTTCGCTTTCCTTGGATTAAGAACAATGCTGAAACTATAAAACCCAGAAGCAATCCGATCACAGCTATCATCTTCTTCTCTACTCAATTGGGTGTTCGAGAGAGGCAGAAATTGGATTTCTTTTGGTTCACAAGTGGAGAGCGAGAGAATGATGGATTGGATCCAGCTTGGTTGACCCAAATGACCAAATTTAGGGGTTTTACACGACGCTTTATATATTGTTTAAGTGGAGTAAAATAAAGTAGACAAAAATGTTTTCTCTCTTATATTCTCTCCAACCTCTCTCAACCAACTTGATTAATCAACCTTAGCTCCGACCACCGGCTTTTGGTGTTTTCCCGGGCCAGCAGATCGGTTTACTTTTGTTTATATCATACTTTGACGTTTCTCTTAGGTTCAATAAATCGGACCAGATTCGATCAGTGTTTTTGGTTTGCTTCGTCATATAGGCGAATTTTATCTTTCAATTTGATATCGGATTGTAGCTTCCGATTTTCAACAGGACTTCTCTCTGAGGTTAAAATCGATTCCTTTTGATTTGTCTCTTTCGGTTCCGATTTCAGAGTCGTCAATCTACGATCTCACGAGCTTTAGTCCATGTCAGCGACAACTCAGTTCTCTCTCTTCTTCACTTCATAGTCAATTGGCGGAAGGAGCAGTGACCCGGCGTGTGATACCCCGTATCCAAAATACGGTCAACGGGCAGCAGAAAGTTAACCGGGCAAAATTGTCATTTTACCAAAGTCAGGGGTAAAATAGTAATTATGCCAAAGTTCGAGATGGAAGTTGAGACGGGCCAAATGTTCATGTTAACAACATAAAGAACATTTAGAAGACCAGAATTGGAAGAAATGGAGCAGAAACGTGTTTTACGGCTTGTCGGGAATGGAAACCGACAAACCCGAAGAAACTTTAAAAAATCATAACCGGAGCTACCTAAGTCCGAACGGAGTGATTTGAACTGCTAAATTTATCAAATAGCATGGAGAATCTGATTGTAGAGGTTTGAGGATTTATAGGATCATCCAGGGAGGTTCTAAAATATTAAACGCAAAAACCGTCTAAACCGAGCATTGGAAGAATTGAGGATTTGATGTTGGTTAAGGCTGATTAGGGAAGGGTTTTTGGACAAAAAAACACTCAGAGAGACAGCTGTCTTCACCCTGGGTCGCCACCTTGCATGGGTGGAGTGTCATGCATGGAGAAATTCATTGAATCCTTTCTTGCATGCAAAATACACATCTAATCACATTCATTGAACTCACCAAACACTCTCTAATCTCTCTAGCTTTGGCGACACTCTCTCTCTCTTTCTCTCTGTCCAGAATTTCAGAAACGCATCCATCTTCATGAATCTTCAAGAGATGTTTTTGCCTTATTCTTGAAGTTCGTGATTCATTCTTGCACAAGAAAGTCCATATCTTTTGATCCGTAAACCCAAATAAGCTTCTGCAAAGTGCTATAGCTTCCTCTCACTCTCCTCTACAACCGCCGCCTCCCCTTTGCCGTTGCCATCGCCCGAGCTCGCCGGAATCTGGCCAGAAAGCTACTGTTGTTGGTGTGTTGTCGGATCTCTCTCTCTTCGCCGGTTCATGGCCATTTGAGGCCACCAGAGGGTAGATCTCCTCTTTCTGAGCATTTTGGTGTAAAGATCAGTTGAAGAAGCCACCAGAAAAGCCACCTCCGCCACCGGTCAACCCTCCGCCACCGCGGTCAACGCCAGACTTCTCGCCGGAGAAAGCTCTACTGTCTCCAATCTTCAGCCGGTTCTTCAAGGAGTATGATGGGATGGTTTGATTTAAGATTTGGGTTGGTTTAAGGCCGGTTTAGCCTCGGTCAACGGTTAGATTAAACCGGTCAACCTTTGACCAAACCGGTTTAACCTAACCCAAGGTAGCAGATAAGAATGGATTAAAAGACTTAGAACCCTAATAGGCCTGCTTGCGTTGTGATTGTTGTGATTGCGTGATTATTATGTTGTTGTTGTGAGTTTTGTGTGCATGCTTGTTAGATTGCTCGGTGTTGGGCTGAGCAGTTATTGTGGACACTTACTCCGGTCACGGGACCGGGTAAGTTAGTTGGTGCTGACTAGGTATCTTACCTAGTCAGAGCTAGATACCTAGTCAGAGCTGTGGTATTGATAGCGTAGTGGCTTGAGGAATGGTTGGGGATTTATTATTATTATTGTTGATGATTGCGTGAACTGTGCTAGAGTCCCAGCGAGTATGCGTGTTTACATTTCTGCACTAGGACTCTAGGATGCGTTAGATTCCGCAAGCCTAGGTTTTGTTTACGTTCCGGTACTTCCGACCCGATTGGATCCTCGGGTTTTACCTAATCGGATCATGGTGATTCTGGTTATGGTGTTAACCTAATCGAGTCACCGCGTATCGATGGACGGAGAACGGTGTCCTATTCGTGGGACCTGGTGTACACGTCTAGGAGTCGTGGGTTAGTTACCATATAGGTGACGATGTAAACCCGTGGAAGTTACCAAGATCGTAGGGCCCAATGTTGTTTTGTTATCTCTTTTATTGCGCGTTAGATAGACCGAGTCTAATCGAGGACATGTGCCGCAGTGCCTTCGATTTCCCTTAATTCTCCTTATCTTTGGCATTGATTGTGTGTGTGGGTTGATCACGACGTGGTAGTGCGTGATCGAGCATTTATTCTTGTTGATTGTTGTTTTGGGTTTTGGGGCGGGAATTTGTAGACTTTAGACAGATTAGAAGCCATTAGTGGGGAGCCGATTCACTGGGTGATCTTAGATCGCTCATTATACTCTTTTGTGTTTTTCAAGTTTAGCAGCGACGGACGCGGTAGGTCCTCAGTGTAGCTTCGGGTTGCTTGTGACGGGATTTGATTCAGGGTTTTGGATATTTTATTTCGGTTCGGCATTAGCGCCATTTCGTGTTCTGATTGGTTGTGTGTTTATAGCGATGATTGTTTGTAAAACCCGTTAAACGTTGTATTCAACGTTTGCTTACTTAAAAATGAAATTGTTTCCCTGATATGAGGTTTTAGTCTGAACCGACACAACTCATAGAAGTAGTGCAAGTAGTACTGCTTGTACTATGGATATGAGGATAACGGAGTCGAAGATAGATTGGTGCGAGCCTTTGTCTCAAACCGATATATCCTTGGCTTCGTCCTGTGACGAACTTTTTCCATTCGACTTGCTCAGTTTCGATCGGCCATGTTCTTGTTTGATTGTTGACCGGTCAGCTCGACGGTCAGCGGAGAATGGGAAAGGGGCGTTACATACCAAGTTGGTTCGGTTCACTCAGTTGGTTCAGGTTGGTTCAGTGGTCATCGGTTCAAGCTTCGGTCAACGCACGGTCAACGGTCAACCGCTGGTTAACGCGGTCAACCGTCGGTCAACGCGGTCAACCGTCGGTCAACGCCGGAGACCAAGCCGGTCAACGCTTGGTCCACGGCCGTTCCGAGATTTCTGGAGTGTTCGTAGTTCAGAGTTTGATATTCGGCTGATCGGGAGTTCGGGATTTGATTTGGGTGTCTCGGGATTCGCATCTGCAACGAGACGCCATTTCCGCACCTATCTCACTGTGAGTCGGCTCATAAACCTTTAGATTCATATAGACCGGGAATCGAGAAACCGTAGTACTAGGATTGCATACCCTTAATAACCTGATTGGTAATTGTTAATTAAATGGACGTTTAATGATAAACCAGTTAGGATCGAATAAGCATGTTAAGGATTGAGAATTAAAAGGTTAATGATTGTGTGACGTTCAGTTGTTAGAAATAATTGTTTGATGCATTCATATAGATACCGTTTGAATAGGACCGTATATGCATATATATTTATAAGAACGATAATGAATGAATCTATATACAGGAATTAAGATGACATTAAAATACGAGTTAAACCTGAACGGACGTATAAAATATTATAACGGGATCGAGGTTTAGGTTTAATAGCGGGAATGGGTAATGAATCAATTAATTAATAATGAGATGTCGGGGAGTTAGTAAGTTTACTAAATCTAAACCGACGGAGCGAGGAGTTAATGAAAGATACCTAGAATGGGTTAAATAAGGGGAATGGTGTGATTTGTAAGCCGTCTACGGGTTAGCAATCCGCTAACCCAAGGTAGCAGATAAGAATGGATTAAAAGACTTAGAACCCTAATAGGCCTGCTTGCGTTGTGATTGTTGTGATTGTGTGATTATTATGTTGCTGCTGTGAGTTTTGTGTGCAGGCTTGTTAGACTGCTCGGTATTGGGCCGAGCAGTTATTGTGGACACTTACTCCGGTCACGGGACCGGGTAAGTTAGTTGGTGCTGACTAGGTATCTTACCTAATCAGAACGGTGGTATTGATAGCGTAGTGGCTTGCGGAATGGTTGGGGATTTATTATTATTATTATTGATGATTGCGTGAACAGTGCTAGAGTCCCAGCGAGTCTGCGTGTTTACATTTCTGCACTATGACTCTAGGCTGCGTTAGATTCCACAAGCCTAGGTTTTGTTTACGTTCTGGTACTTCCGGCCCGATTGGATCATCGGGTTTTACCTAATCGGATCATAGTGATTCCGGTTATGGTGTTAACCTACTGGGTGACGCCGGTAGGTGTGTGATTCGGAGAATACGGGGGTCATGTCCTAGGGCCGAATCACATGGAAACTCTGGCTATCTAGGGGTAGTTCGAGTCACCGCGTATCAATGGACGGAGAACGGTGTCCTATTCGTGGGACCTGGTGTACACGTCTAGGAGTCGTGGGTTAGTTACCATATAGGTGACGATGTAAACTCGTGGAAGTTACCGAGATCGTAGGGCCCAATGTTGTTTTGTTATCTCTTTTATTGCGCGTTAGATAGACCGAGTCTAATCGAGGACATGTGCCGCAGTGCCTTCGATTTCCCTTAATTCTCCTTATCTTTGGCATTGATTGTGTGTGTGGGTGGATCACGACGTGGTAGTACGTGATCGACCATTTATTCTTGTTGATTGTTGTTTTGGGTTTTTGGGCGGGAATTTGTAGACTTTAGACAGATTAGAAGCCATTAGTGGGGAGCCGATTAACTGGGTGATCTTAGATCGCTCATTATACTCTTTTGTGTTTTTCAAGTTTAGCATCGATGGACGCGGGAGGTCCTCAGTGTAGCTTCGGGTTGCTTGTGACAGGATTTGATTCGGGGTTTTGGATATTTTATTTCGGTTCGACATTAGCGCCATTTCGTGTTCTGATTGGTTGTGTGTTTATAGCGATGATTGTTTGTAAAACCGACACAACTCATAGAAGTAGTGCAAGTAGTACTGCTTGTACTATGGATATGAGGATAGCGGAGTCGAAGATAGATTGGTGCGAGCCTTTGTCTCAAACCGATCTATCCTTGGCTTCGTCCTGTGACGAACTTTTCCCGTTCGACTTTCTCGGGTTCGATCGGTCTTGTTCTTGTTTGATTGTTGACCGGTCAGCTCGACGGTCAGCGGAGAATGGGAAAGGGGCGTTACATACCAAGTTGGTCAACTGCCGGTCAACGCCAGAGACCAAGCCGGTCAACGGAGTATTTTAGTGATAGGTTCTACAGGAACCGGACGATCCTATTTGGTCGCTTGGTCCACGGCCTTTCCGAGATTTCTGGAGTGTTCGTAGTTCAGAGTTCGATATTCAGGTGATCGGAAGTTTGGGATTTGAGTCGGGTGTCTCGCGATTCGCATCTGCATCGAGTCGCCATTTCCGCACCTATCTCACTGTGAGTCGGCTCATAAAACTTTAGATTTATATAGACCGGGAATCGAGAAACCGTAGTACTAGGATTGCATACCCGTTAATAACCTGATTGGTAATTGTTAATTAAATGGACGTTTAATAATAAACCGGTTAGGATCGAATAAGCATGTTAAGGATTGAGAATTAAAATGTTAATCGATTGTGTGTCGTTAGGTTGTTAGAAATAATTGTTTGATGCATTCATATAGATACCGTTTGAATAGAACCGTATATGTATATATATATATATATATATATATATGTGTATAAGAACGATAATTAATGAATCTATATAAAGGAATTAAGACGACATTAAAATACGAGTTAAACCTGAACGGACGTATAGAATATTATAACGGGATCGGGGTTTAGGTTTAATAGCGGGAATGGGTAATAAATCAATTAATTAATAATGAGACGTCGGGGAGTTAGTAAGTTTACTAACTCTAAACCGACGGATCGAGGAGTTAATGAAAGATACCTAGAACGGGTTAAATAAGGGGAATGGTGTGATTTGTAAGTCGTCTACGGGTTAGCAATCCGCTAACCCAAGGTAGCAGATAAGAATGGATTAAAAGACTTAGAACCCTAATAGGCCTGCTTGCGTTGTGATTGTTGTGATTGCGTGATTATTATGTTGTTGCTGTGAGTTTTGTGTGCAGGCTTGTTAGACTGCTCGGTGTTGGGCCGAGCAGTTATTGTGGACACTTACTCCGGTCACGGGACCGGGTAAGTTAGTTGGTGCTGACTAGGTATCTTACCTAATCAGAGCGGTGGTATTGATAGCGTAGTGGCTTGCGGAATGGTTGAGGATTTATTATTATTATTGTTGATGATTGCGTGAACTATGCTAGAGTCCCAGCGAGTCTGCGTGTTTACATTTCTGCACTAGGACTCTTGGGTGCGTTAGATTCCGCGACCCTAGGTTTTGTTCTGGTACTTCCGACCCGATTGGATCCTCGGGTTTTACCAAATCGGATCATGGTGATTCCGGTTATGGTGTTAACCTACTGGGTGACCCCGGTAGGTGTGTGATTCGGAGAATACGAGGTCATGTCCTAAGGCCGAATCACATGGAAACTCTGGCTATCTAGGGGTAGTCCGAGTCACCGCGTATCAATGGACGGAGAACGGAGTCCTATTCGCGGGACCTGGTGTACACGTCTAGGAGTCGTGGGTTAGTTACCATATAGGTGACGATGTAAACCCGTGGAAGTTACCGAGATAGTAGGGCCCAATGTATTTTGTTATCTCTTTTATTGCGCGTTAGATAGACCGAGTCTAATCGAGGACATGTGCCGCAGTGCCTTCGATTTCCCTTAATTCTCCTTATCTTTGGCATTGATTGTGTGTGTGGGTTGATCACGACGTGGTAGTGCGTGATCGACCATTTATTCCTGTTGATTATTGTTTTGGGTTTTGGGGCCGGAATTTGTAGACTTTAGACAGATTAGAAGCCATTAGTGGGGAGCCGATTCACTGGGTGATCTTAAATCGCTCATTAGACTCTTTTTGTGTTTTTCAGGTTTAGCAGCGACGGACGCGGGAGGTCCTCGGTGTAGCTTCGGGTTGTTTGTGACGGGATTTGATTCGGGGTTTTGGATATTTTATTTTGGTTCGGCATTAGCGCCATTTCGTGTTCTGATTGGTTGTGTGTTTATAGCGATGATTGTTTGTAAAACCCGTTAAACGTTGTATTCAACGTTTGATTACTTAAAAATGAAATTGTTTCCCTGATATGAGGTTTTAGTCCGAACCGACACAACTCATAGAAGTAGTGCAAGTAGTACTGCTTGTACTATGGATATGAGGATAGCGGAGTCGAAGATAGATTGGTGCGAGCCTTTGTCTCAAACCGATCTATCCTTGGCTTCGTCCTGTGACGAACTTTTTTCGTTCGACTTGCTCGGGTTCGATCGGTCATGTTCTTGTTTGATTGTTGACCGGTCAGCTCGACGGTCAGCGGAGAATGGGAAAGGGACGTTACACGGCGTATCCTCTATCTTGATTGAGTTGAACGGGTGCCTGGGTTGATTTAGCCTCTGACCTTTAAGGGTACTAGCCGTAATTGTGTTAGTCGGCGGTATAAAGTCTCCCCAGATGTTGGTGATTGCGGTGTGGTTTATGGAGCAGTTATACACTCTAGTTGTCGACATCACTGGATGGATATAGATCAGTGGTACTGAAGGAGTCAATGTGGGAAGTTCAACGGTGGCCGGAAAATGCATCCTCAGCCGTACATGGCAAGATCGTCCCTTTAGACGCCACGTGGTCAAACGATGATTAAGCTCGTCATTACTTTTACACGTGCATAACAACATTTTCGAGTTTCATTTTCTAGTCATGGGCTTGGCTTGCCCACCTCCTTAATGTAATTTAAATCCTGCACCCTTGTACCTTATCTCAGCTTTTTTCAATTTGAGCTTCTTAATAAAAATATAGACGACAAAAAAAAAAAAAAAAAAACAGTGCTTTACATATGAGGGCATAAAAGTCAAACACATATTTTGTCTTCTAATATTTTCCATGTACTCTAATAGATCTGTTTGTTTACGGGTAGGGGTCGAGTAATGGCGGGTACGGATTCAGATAAGGTATTACAGATATCGAAATCATTACCATTCGGATAATAAATGAATAATGGCCAGGTAAGAGTCGGGCAAATATCAGATTGGATAGTTAAAATCATTACCCCTTTATTATCCGAACTATAAATTGTACAGATAATATTCGGTTAGTTCGGATACTCAAAATCTTTTATAAAAGTTCATAATCATATAAACTAAAGAAATAACAATAATAACCAAAAACATAAATTTGTATATCTAACAATACAATTATTCTATATTTTATTTAATAAAATTTAATTTATTATATAATTTAATTTATATTTATACAATTTTATATATCCAAGTTCTTCAAATCTAATCCCATGCCTTGATGTAAGAGATTCAAGAAGCCATGGCATAGTAAACCAAAGGAATTTCTTCGCTCCAACAATTGACGAACCGGTTTATGAGCCACACCATGTTAAATTATCAATCTCACTATCCCACACCAAACCAAAGTTTCCTCCATTGTAATGCAAAAGTTTCTTTGATTCAGTTTGGTGTTTTCTGTTTTCAATTATTTTGGGTATAGAGATATAAGAACCGTTAGGATATTTATGAAATTCAAGACGTTTTCTATTCACTTCTTTTAGTTTTCGGTTTGATTCGTATAGTTGAACTGAGAACCAAGTAATACCCGGAAAAATTGGATTCGATTTGGTTGGTTCTGATAATTTTGGGTAATTATAATAAAATATCAGATTCATGTAATTTGGGTAAAAATCAAATAATTAAGAGAAAATTGATTTATTTTAGGTATTTAATAATAAAAATTATTCAGGTAATTTTAGAGTTTTTCTGTCAATACCGCAAAATAACACGTTTTCCGTCAAAACCGTAAAATAATCGAACCCAAATAACTGAATATGATCTGCACCGAAAAAGTTGGTATCAGTTCAAGTTCGGATCCAATAAAATAACTGATTGGATCCCAAGTGCAAGTTACTTTGGATATCGATCCGGTTCGGGTAATATCTGATATCAATTGGGTACTTGAATTAACCCGAACTATACCAATAACTCTACTACATTACTAATTCACTTTTTTAATTTATCATAAATTATCTAAAATTTTAATACTATATAAAACACATGAGAGGGAATGAGGAGATATTCACTTATAAGTATTAAAATATATTAATATTAAGTTTACTATATGAATTAGTATTATTTAGGGTGAGATATTTTCCGGTTTTTGGAATTTTAAAAATTTGTTTTAGAATTTTTGGGTTTTCAGGTTATTCGGATTTTTTTCGGGTATTTCAGGTTTTACTTCAGGGGTTTTGGCTTTTTCCGTGTGTTTATGGGGGTTTTAAGTCTTATTGAGTATTTTGGTTACAAAAGAACCAACCCCAATTGATATCCAAAAGTATTTTATGTTTATTCGAACTGGACTGAACCAAATTTTTTTTGAAAAATACCGATTGGAGCTTTCATATAGTATTGAAATACTTGAAACCGACTGGGTGGAACCGAATAACGATTGAGTACCCGATTGCCCATGTATAGCCAAAACAATAAAATTGCGGTTTTCGGCCAAAACCGCAAAATAACAATTTTCTGAAAATAACGATTTTCCATCAATACCAAAATATAAATTTTTTCCCGCAAAAACCGTAAAATAACGATTTTTCTTTAAACTGCAAATAACATTTTCCGGCTAAAACCGCAAAACGCATTTTCAACAAAATCGCAAAATATCAGTTTTTTTTTGTAAAATAGCTGATTTTCGCCAAAAATCACAAATGTGAAGTTTTCTTAGAAAAAAAAATATATTAACACAAAGATGTCATTTTTAATCACTTGGTTACAAAGTGCATATAGCTAATGGGTGTGATTGGTAACTCCTTACCGTTGCGATAAGGAGTTTACCGCTGCGGTAAGGAGTTTACCGCTTTGATGGTCACCAATCATCAAAGCGTTAGCAAAAATAATATTAAAAAAAAATTCTCAGCTTTTTCATACCGCTTTCTCTAACCGCTTGTTCTTACCGCTTTGCACTATTCTCTAACAGCTTATCGCTTCCGCTTACCGCTAATCTTACTGTTCCGCTTTTGTTCACCATAAAAAAACATAGTCACATCTAGACGCTGTTTTCAGATGTGGTTTCTAAATGCACAAAAGAGCTCCATCTGGAAACTGCGTCTGGATTCACTTCTTTCAAATTTTCAGTTATTTGGTTATTTCAAATCTAAATATATAACTAATAGTATTAAATATAAAATTATATTTTGGGTACTTGGATGCTCATTAAATTCATAGTTTGATTTTTGTTTGGTTTTGGTATTTTGAAATTTGATAAATACAAAAATCGTTAAGATACTGTTTTCGTTTGGTTCGATTTTTCGGTTATAGATAATTTCCCCAAACCTACATACCATAGTTAGCAAAATCATACAGTCTTCAGATAAATGATTAATTGCACTGAGTGTATCTTTTTAAAACAATAATAGCAAAGTTGTATCTTTTGTGAATAGTATATGCTTTTATTTTCATTTTTTGTCTTCTAGTGATGTACAAATACAAAAATACCCTTATGACAAAAGGATTCTCTTTGATTGATGCTAGGTCCTATGATAAATATATTTTTTTTTTAAATCCCATGCATGAACAGTACACGCGGATGAATAGTGTCCCTAACATGTTGTTTTTTTATGGATAGTGGAAATATCAAACTTTTGTATCCACATATCACAATAATGAGAACTTGTGGATTAAGAGTGTCCATAAAATGTTGGTTTTTCGATGGACAGTTGAACCAACATACTTTTTGTGTCCACAGATCACAATAATGTTAACTTTTTGGATAAATAATGTCCATAAAATGTTGCTTTTCCGATGGACAGTGGAACCAACATAGTTTTGTGTCCACGAATCACAATAATGTGAACTTTTGGATAAACATTGACCATAAAATGTTGCTTTTTCGATGGACAGTGGAACCAACATACTTTTTGTGTCCACATATCACAATAATGTAAACTTTTTTGATAAACATTGTCCATAAAATGTTTCTTTTTCGATGGATAGTGGAACCAAAATACGTTTGTGTCCAAGAATCACAATAATGTGAACTCTTAACCACTTATTTGTCCATCAAAAGCGTTTATTATGTAATATAACCATGGTAGTGTGCACGAATAATCGACATCGTCCACCTAAGCTTTTAAAATTGTGTTTACCAGTACATTTCACGATTATGTAAACTCTTGGCCACCTTCTGTCCATTAGACCCGTCTAGTATGCGAGGAAATCATGGCAGTGTCTACGAATAGTCGATATTGTTCGTCATATCCATAGAAAGCATTTAACACGCGATGTTTATTTGTATGGTTAGGAATCATAAAAAACTTTGTTTCTAGTGGATAACGTATTTGGTTCAATAGTTCACATGATTGTGAATCCGTGCACACAAGGGTTTGTTGCGCCCACCATCCACCCAAAAGAAATATTTCCTTTGGATGTTTTTATCCACAAGAAGCACATGGATGGATAGTCTAGACTAGATGTCCACGTGGATAGGATATTGTGGACCGCTAGTCCAGACTATCCATTCGAAACTTCTGTATTAACTCCATTTTTTTTAATTCCGGTATATCGACCAAATATATCTTTATTCCGGTGGTTTATATTGTCGGAAATCTTACATCCGCAATGCTATCCACCGTCAAAAAAATGAAGGGGTAAAAAGAAAGATAAAGTAAGAAAGAGAAGAAGGAAAAAGTAAAATAAAAAACAAAAAAACAAAATAGAAAATAGATGGATGTGATGAATAGGGTTATTTTGGTCTTTTTAACTTTGAAGTTGATGGAAAAAGATACAAGAATGCAAAGACTTTTGAAAAGATACAAAAAGTGTATAAAAAAAGATACATTGGGTGAAATACACCCCGAGATAAATCCATGTACATGCTTCATTAGAAAGATTATAAACTAAGAATAAAGCATACCAAATTTGATGTAAAAATTTCCAATCCAACTGCAAATTTCACGCTAATTTTTTTTTGAAGTTTTATGAACGGTGCCACACCAAAACATTTTAGGTGTTTTATGAACAGTGTCGCACCAAATTTGGTGCGACACTCTTCATAAACAAAATTAAAATATTACTTTATTCTGATTTATTATTTAATAATATATAAATTATTTTTATCAACTAAAAGGTAAATATATCATTAATATTTTATGTTTACATTTTTAATATTATTTTATAATAATAAATATAATATAAAATTGAAATTATAATTTTCAATGATAAAAATTTTAATTATAATATGAAATTTTAATTATAATTAGTATTGTGTAATTTAGTGTTTTTTACTATTTTTAATTTATCGATTGTAATCTTATAATTAGTTTACAATTAATCATTATAAGAAAAAAATTAATCAAAATTATTAAAAATTAAACAAAATTTTAAGTTTAATGATATAATAATAAAAAAATATTTTTAGTGTAAGATTTTGATGTTGTGACTGAAGATAACAAAAGTTAGACACCAAAACATCAAATTTAGTGTTCGAATGGTAACCACAGTCACATTTGATTAATTTAAATACGGACCAAACCATTTTATTTTTAGGTGGATAATAGTCCGTTGCAAACCATATTTATTTGTTCATAAAACTAGTTCGTTTTTAGTCCACGACGGACTACTTTTATCTTTTTTATCTACATTATTCTATACCAATTATTATAAATGATAAACAAAAACAATCATGCGTTTGTAGATTAATTTGTCTTGACCGTTAGTATTATTTAAAATTATGATGTTTTTAATATTAAATTTAGTATTTAGATTGGAGATGTTCTAAATAGAATCACAAAAGTTTTGGAAATCCAAAAGTGAGTATTCATTTTAATGCAAGACACGTCAATGTTTACCATTCACAACTGTACCAAGCTTCGACACTGTCAACATTTTTTGTACTTTTCTTTTTTTTTGTCAACAACTCTCAAGAATTTAACACTACCGTATAATTTAGTTAAGCAAGTGTCGAAAAAGTACATAATAAACAGAAAACATTATTAAAGTCATCACCATTGAAGATCACTATTATTAATTTAATAAATACATTGTCTGGCTCTAGCAATTAAATTTCATAAATTTAAAGTTCAAAAAAAGAAAATCTCATCAATTTGTACACTTCCATATGTCAATTGTGAATTTTATTTTTCCAACTAATAGAATCATTATTTAGTTATAACTTATAAACAAGTGATTTTTATATTTATTTTCGACAACTAGAGATTTATTATCTTTTGAAAATATATGTAACAAAAAACAATAAAGTGATACTTATAAGTCATAACACATGTAATATTTTTTTTAATAACACATATTACATTTCATTGAAATATAATACTCCTATTTTGGAATAAAAAAATGGATACCAAACTTAGAATTTTTAATACCTTGTTGTAATATAAATAGATAAAATGTTCCAAAGTGTATGTGACTGTGTTATTCACAAAATTGATGTAAAGATTAAAAAGAAAATTCATGAACAGAAGCTTCTCTCTTCAAAGAGTGGACAAAACAAAAGCAAAACCACAATGGAATAAAAAAGTGATTCTGCTAAAAAAAGGAATAACCAAAACAAAACCACCATTTTACTCTCTCTCTCTCTCTCTCTCCTCGCCAGCTTCTACAAATTCGAAGTTCGCATCTTGCTGACGATCTTCGCGAATCACGTCTCTTAATCTTCATCTCTGTTTCTATTTGCGATCTATCGGAGTTTTTGGCGTGCTTCTTCACGATTTCATCTCTATTTGCACCAATCGTTGGGTGGTTTAGGGTTTTGTATCAAGGTCATTTTTAGTTCCGGAGAGGCATAAACATCTTCTTTTTTTTTTCTAAATCTGAGGTGGGTTTTCTTTTGGGTTTAATCAATTCATTTTTTTTTCGTTTTGGGCTTGCGTCCTGGTGTAATTTTAAATTGGCTAAAACCCTAAATCGAACATGTTTTCGGGCGTGTCTCGTAGCTCAAAAATCACTCCGCCGTAAACAGCTATCCAGGAATGATTCCGATGGATAATTACTGCTTACCGAGCACCAGCACGACCGGTTTAGTATTCCCGGCGACTTCGAGCATGACTGCTTCTTCGGGATTCCACCTCACTGTAAATTCTCCGGCTGGACTCAAACATGAAGCTACTTTGGCTGTTGATTGGTCTGTTGAAGAGCAATATATATTGGAGAAAGGCCTCACAAAGTAAGTGTTGTTCTTTTGCGCTTTCATCTTAATCTCCATTGTTTTTTTTTTTGTTCTTTTGCAGATTTTGTTTCTCCGTAGCTATTAGACAATGTTAAAGCATATGAATATTATATCTTTTGATAAGTAGTGTACACGTTAAGTATTTTTCTAATGTTGGATGGTTTAAGGATGTAGATGTACAGGAAAAGGTCTTGGCTTTGCGCCTCACATGAACTTTAATAGTCCATATCGTTATCTCGTAACATAAGACGATTTAGATTCATGTGATATATCAGATTTGTGCCCTTAATTTTCTTGGAAAGCTATCTGAGATTTGTGTCCTTTCATTGTTTCTAGTTAGTTTTTTTCTTTCTTTTTTGTTTATATGAAATCTTTTGTTGCCATCTGTAGATTTAAAGATGAACCACAAGTCACGAAGTATGTGAAGATCGCATCAACTCTACCAGATAAAAGTGTACGGGATGTAGCAATGAGGTGTAAATGGATGACGGTAAGCTTCTAACGCCTTGTCATTAAGTTTCATTGAGCGGCTTGCATACTTCTTGTTATTCATTATAATGTCCTTTTGCTTGTGAGATGAAAGAAAAATAAAATTAATTCAGCAGTTGTACGGTGTGTGGCTGTCATGAAAATAGTGATGCAAGAGGTATAAGGGAACCAATATGGTGATGCTACTTTGTTTGTATGCTTTGTTAAAGATAAAGTCCTATACGAAAAGTTCTTTTATAGTTTTTTTCTGGCTTATTGGCTATAAGATAGCCTTAAAGTTTTATTGCTGTATTGATCAAAAGACACCCTACCTTATCACAAAGGTTGTCTAAAGTATATGGTTAAGGATGTACATGTAGTAATATTGCTGACGATAGATCTTGCTTTCTGCTAGTTCTGGAGTCCTGCTGGAACTTGATTTGACCCTAAGTTGATAAGCTTGATTTGATTTCTGTAGTTACCCTGAAACTAATATCGCTTTATGGGTGTTGTCAAGATAATCCCTGTTCTTTTTGAACTTTCTGAAGTTGATTTTGACATGTAACTTTAAAGAAGGATAATATTTCATATGGCTGACACGGGAGTTATGAAGAAAGTGATTAAACAGTGTTTGTATTGTCTACAGTATGGCTTACAATGTAGTTTTAGATAACTTAGATTCATATAAGAAAGTGGGGAAAATAAATTGAACATATTTTAGTGCTGAATATTACCCTATCGACTTTCCTTACTGTCTCTACCCTGTCTTGTATCTTCTATTAAATTGGGCTG
The DNA here is from genome assembly GCA_030180135.1 of Orychophragmus violaceus. Lineage (NCBI taxonomy): Eukaryota > Viridiplantae > Streptophyta > Magnoliopsida > Brassicales > Brassicaceae > Orychophragmus > Orychophragmus violaceus. Next base: position 90,168,932 of record CM058239.1, on the reverse strand, counting down.
AGGTTATCGATAGATATATTATGACTCGTTCAAATAGAAAGTTTACCGAGTTTCAACTTTTATATTTACTGCTAGACTGCTAGTTTGCTATTATTTTCTCATTCAGCCACTTGAAACCATGATTTTTAAGTTTGTATTGGCTAAGAATGGCATCCATCTTTACAGCAAAAACGAAGAAAAGGGGAAGAACATAGTGCCGGCACAAAGGTTAGCTATAGAAAGGTATGTTTGCTTAACTGAACCCTAGTGTATATCTTCTTCTGTAACTAAATACACAGATAAGGGTAAATGGTCTTAGGTTAGACGGCTACAAACTTGTTCGCCTTGAGAAACCTAACATGCAACTAATTGAGTTATTCATGATTAAGATGGTGGATTTACCTCCAAAGCTGAACATGTTCTCCACCGTGCCACAACAAAATGTTACATATGTCAGGAACCAAATGTGCAAGAGTGCACGCATGCCATTTGAAGGTTAGTAGCATTTGGGTTACAGTTATCATTTTCTTCTTATCTCTCCTGCAAAAGATATAACTGTAAACAAGGATTATTTCAGAAAGACAAGATGCATCTTGTTTGCAATCTCAATCAAATGTACTAGGCAATTTGTGAGATATTCTGTTGTTACCTCAATCTAGGCATTATTGATGTTGGAGAACTCCTGGATTATTACATACTTTTGCATCTCCTTTGATGTTAACTATATACCTATTTTTTCACTCGTCACATTTTCAAGTTTCATATATTTTCCCAACTCTGATTTTCTTAGGTTTAAGTGATGCGGTTATGGAGCTTCTTCGGCAGAATACTCAAGCTTTCAGTCAAATTTCTTCAAACCTTTCTGCATGCAAGGTATTTGATTTGTATTTTGTTTTTGCAATTGTATATGGGTGAATCTGAGCTAAATGCTAGTTGGTAGAAAAAGATTGGCATGAGCAGAAAACTGACTAATCACATCATATTCTTCACGTGCAAATTGTTTATGACTGGTGTATATCTAGTTGTCCTTTCTCAGTGGAATTCCCATCCTGACATCCTATTTTCTGCATACAGCCACAGGATAACATCAGTCTGTTCTATCTGGCAAGAAACAACATCAGTTCCATCTTGAATGAGTATGTCGATCTATTAGCACGTTTAGTTACTAATGATACATTTCCTCTGACGTCTTTCTCCTTATCTTTGCTAAACTCTTACTTATCATTGCTGCAGCATGAGGGAGATGCCTGGTATTATCAGCCGGATGCCACCACTCCCTGTTTCACTTAACAATGATCTTACAAGCAGGTTAATGACGAGTACACAACAGGTAAGCAATCTTGCATTTTCTCTGCAAATGGTTTGGATAGTTTGGTTTACTTCACTTTTGATGTTAAAATAGTATGTATTTATCTGTATCTCAGCCGAGATCTTATACCATTCCTTCGAGCATCCATCTGAAGCACGAGCCAAGAAACTGATGGGGGAGGAAATACTTGATGTTGACCAATGCTAAACAAAAGAAGCAAAGAAACCGGTAAATGGCAGTTGTTCGACGTAACCTGGACTGCAAAACACAAGATTGAACAAAGATGGGATCTTGTCGAACCCATTGGGTTGTCGGCTAATTTTGAGTGGAAAAGGTAAACCTCTGGCTAACCAAAAACCCTTTTCAAACCCTTTAATGTTTCAAAGACTGATTATTTTCCCGGTACAAAAATGCTTTGGTGGTCAATACAAGATATGAATTCGTTGCACAGATCCGTGGTAGAGTTGGTTGTATAGATTAGCTGTTTCCTTAAGGTTTTAGATGAGTGTTATTTGCGTTTGTATTAAGAACGCATCTTTGTAAGATTTGGTCTTCAATATTTACAGGCATCTCATACTTCACTTTATGCTCACATGATACGGCTTCTCTTTTTGCGTGTGTTGTGACCATTTATGTATCAATTCCAACAAATTTGTCATTTATTCTTTTCGTTGATAGTTTAAAAAAGGTGACGCACTCGAATCACATATGTTCTAAAACCAGTCACAAAACAGAACATAAATTTGTGCAATCCAAATACAGAACTGTATGTGGTTATGCTGCCTTCCAAGAAGACAATGGTGGAGTTTCAGAGTTGTTATAAGTAGTCATTATGTTCCAGTACCGTTCCCCTTTCACCAAATCTGGTCTGGCAATTGCTTCAAGCTCAGCCATCTCTTCAGGAGTAAGCTTCACAGATAAAGCTCCAATGTTCTGGTTCAGGTTTTCAATCTTGGAGGTCCCTGGAATGGGACAGACATCATCTCCTCGGTGGTGAACCCATGCAAGAGCTAGTTGTGCAGGAGTGCAGCTTTTCTTTGTCGCCATCGCTTGGACTTTCTCGTAAAGAATCTTGTTGTGGTCAAGATTCTCCTGTTGGAATCTCGGTAGACCCTGTGAAGAGAGAAAATAGCAACAAACAGAACATACTAAGATGACTCCAAATCTTGAAATATGGTCTCAAACAAGATGGAACAGAGAACTGAATCCTTCGTGTACTTGCCTTTCGATAATCACCGTGCTCAAGATTCTCAATAAGTTTGGGTCCTGATGCCAAGAAGCCTCTTCCTAGAGGGCTATAAGCTACAATTCCAATCCCAAGTTCCCTAGAGATATTACAAGAGATGAGATATGACTTAAACATGTAATAAAAAGAGAAAAAAAGTTATGGCTAATTCCGATTCCTCACACACCTGCAGGTAGGAATGATATCTTCTTCCACGTCTCTCGACCATAGGGACCATTCTATTTGCACAGCGGTTATTGGATGAACAGCATGTGCTCTTCTGATTGTTGAAGCTGAAGCTTCAGACAAACCGATATACTTTATTTTACCTTCTTCCACTAGCTTCTTTAGTTCTCCCATCTTTGAGAATAGATTCATCAAATCATAAGTTCAACAAATAAAAAAGAGCAAATAAACGAATTACCAAGCAACCAAAATCGGCACAAGAAATATAACATTAGTTTTCTCATGAACCAATACAATCAAATGCATATCTTGTACTCCAAGTTGTTCCCTTAAAGATTTACTATTACTCATAAGATTTTTGGTTGCTCGGTGATATTTATCAGTAACTTTGAACACAAGTTTGTAGTAAAACTGAAACCAAGAAGCCATTACCGTGACTTCGATGGGGACAGTGGTATCTATTCGATGCTGGTAATAAAGATCAATGGAGGTAACACCAAGACGCTTTAAGCTGGCCTCACAAGCAGATCTCACATACTCTGGATCTCCTCTGAAACCAAATTTTCCATCTTCAGAAGCAGTGATCCCAAACTTTGTCGCCAATTCCACTTTCTCCATCAACCCATCTTTTAAAGCCTGCCAGCGAATGTAAAAGCACAGTGCTTGAAATGAACCCTAAATCACAGCTTCAAACCCTAAATTATAGCCTAAAAACCCTTGTCTCAAAATCAAGTCACTAATTTGTTACCGTTCCCAGGAGCAGCTCGTTTGTCTCGGGGCGGTAGAAGTCGGAGGTGTCAAAGAATGTGATTCCGGCCTTAATGGCTTGATGGAGGAGAGCGACGGCGTTCGTTGTTACTAGAGAGAAGAAGAAGCTGCTGAATTTTCTGTGTTGTTTTATGACAACAATTTACAAGTATATATACAAAATAGATTGGGCCTAAATATTTAACCTAGCCCACATAATACTCCCCCTCAAGTTGGAGCGTGGAGGTTACAAACGCCCAACTTGGACACTAAAAATCGAAATTGAACACTCCCTAAAGCTTTAGTGAAAATGTCTGCTATCTGCTCTGTAGTCCCAACAAATGCTGGTTTGATAAGGCCAGCCTTAATAGAATCACGAACATGATGACAATCGAGTTCAATATGCTTGGTACGCTCATGAAATACCGGGTTATTGGCAATGTGCATGGCGGATTTGCTATCACAATAAAACGGTATAGGGCCATGTTGATGAACACCAAAGAAATTTAGAAGACTGTGCAACCACTTTACCTCCTTAGTAGACCACGACATAGACCGATACTCAGCTTCTGCTGAAGACAAGGAAACCGTGTCTTGTTTCTTTGTCTTCCAAGATATAGGAGACCCACCAAGAAAGAATACATATCCGGTCAATGATCTTCGAGAGATAGGACAAGCAGCCCAATCAGCATCACAATAACCTTTAAGAATCAAATCACTCCCAGCCTTGTAAAGAAGTCCTTGACCAGGAGTCCCTTTCAGATATCGAAGAACCTTAATGGCAGCATCCCAATGTGCAAGGGTCGGCTTTTGCATGAATTGAGACAAAATATGCACTGAGTAACAAATCTCCGGACGAGTAAGCGTAAGATATATTAGCTTACCAACAATTCGACGATATTGAAAAGGATCAGAGTAGAGTTCATCGGTAGAACGAGCAAGACTATGATTCTGGGCGATAGGAATCTCAGTGGGACGACAGCCAAGAAGACCAGCTTCATCAACAATGTCCAAACAATACTTTCGTTGACACAAGAACAAACCTTCAGTATTCCGAGCAACCTCGATCCCCAAAAAGTAACGAGGAGGTCCCAAATCCTTCATATGAAATTGACTGCAGAGGTAAGATTTGAAAGTCGAGATAGCACTAGAGTCATTTCCACCAACAATCAAATCATCAACATAAACAAGAAGATATATCTCAGTGGATCCACGCTGAAGAGAGAAGAGTGAGTAATCAGACCCTGACTGACGAAAACCATAATCCAACAATGCGGTCTGCAAAGTCCCAAACCAACAACGAGGAGCCTGCTTTAATCCATAAAGAGATTTCTTCAAGCGACATACCTTCTTGCCCGCAGCGGATATGAAACCTGGTGGTGGACGCATATAAACCTCCTCATCCAACGTACCATGCAAAAATGCATTGTGAACATCCATCTGATGAAGCTCCCAGTTTCGAGAAGCAGCAACATTAAGAAAAGTGCGAACAGTAGTCATTTTAATGACTGGAGCAAAGGTCTCATCATAATCAACACCTTCTTCTTGACGATTTCCAAGAGCAACAAGACGCGCTTTGTATCGTTCAATAGTTCCATCAGAATTGAACTTGATCTTAAAGATCCACTTGCATCCAATGGCTCGCTTATTGGATGGTAAGTCGACGATATCCCAAGTATCATTATCCTCTAAAGCGGTAATCTCAAAACCCATTGCCTGACGCCAAACTTCAAATTCCATGGCATCTTTAAAGGAACGTGGTTCCGTAAAAGCAGTCACATTTGCTAGGAACACTTTGAATGAATCTGAAAAGCGAGCAGAACACATGTAATTGGCGATTGGGTAAGGAGTACATGCATTACCGGGGAGCGATTGAAGCAATGAGTGTGATGGGTCTTGTATAGCTTGAGCCGAATATGTGATATAAGGCTCGAGAAGAACAGATTTTGTCTTAGGACGATGACCCCGTCCTAAATGTTCAATCACTTCAACCACTTCCTCATCAATATCAACCTCAGCCACATCAACTTGAGATGGTAGAGAAGGAGTCTTTGAGTGTACTTGAGTAGAACTCCCCCTGTCGCTGGAACTCGTCGAAGAAACATGGTGGTCATCCTCACACGACACCTCTGTGGAGGATGATTTTTCTTCTTCTTCAAGAACACACGAATAAGATGGTGATGACAATGAATGCTCCACTGATGTCGAAGGAGTAGTGAACGGGAAAACTGCCTCATTAAACACCACATTTCTTGAAACAAAGTACTCCTTTTTCTAGAGATCAAAGACTCTCCAACCCTTTTGATCATAAGGATAACCAAGAAACACACAACGAGACGCTCGTTCATCAAACTTCTTACGAACAACTGTGCCTTTATGTGCATAACACAAACAGCCAAAAATGCGAAGATGATCAAACGAAGGAGGTTGATCATAGAGTATCTCATGTGGCGTTTTTCCAGATAAAACGGTAGAAGGAGTTCGGTTTATCAAGTAACACGCAGTAAGAATGCAGTCTCCCCAAAACTCCAAAGGCAAATCTGCTTGAAAACGCAAAGAACGTGCAACATCAAGAATATGACGATGCTTACGCTCAACACGCCCGTTTTGTTGCGGTGTACCAACACATGACGTCTGATGAACAATCCCTTGAGAAGAGAACCACGGCTTCAGACCCATAAATTCAGCACCATTGTCACTACGAACCATGCGAACATTAGTTTGAAACTGTCGTGTAACCATAGCACAAAAATTCCGCAAAAGAGTGTTGACTTCACTCTTAGACCGCATCAAACACACCCAAACACAACGTGAATGATCATCAACAATGGTTAAGAAGTAGGAGGCACCACAAGTAGAAGGAGTGCTATAAGGACCCCAAACATCACAATGAATAAGATGAAAAATATCTTCTGCTTTATTATTACTTTCAGAAAAACTCAAATGAGGTTGTTTGGCACGAACACAAACGTCGCAAGGCAAAGAAAACTGATCCTTAGATCCAACATCAATAAAACGCGACAAATGAGAAAATGTAGACAATGACGGATGCCCCAAACGACGATGCCACAACTCACACTTTGCAAGAGAACCCATTGCATTGACTTGAACTGCTACAGCTCCACGGAAGTAGTAAACTCCATCACACTCATCACCGGCTCCAATCAGCATCCTCGAATACCGGTCCTGCACATAACAGAACTTGTCCGTAAATACTGCAATACACGATTTTTCTTTAAGTAACCGAGCAACGGAGAGTAACGTGTTGGTTAAATGTGGGACATATAACACAACAGACAAGATGACAGAACCGCCTAACACCAATTTACCCTGCTTGGTAGCCATAGTAATAGTTCCATTAGGTAAACCGATAGGACAATAGGGAATATCAACCACATCAATCAAAGAATCAAGAGAGCCTGTGATATGGTGAGATGCACCAGTATCAATAACAATACCAGAAAGACGCGATGAAGACGCGGTGGTTGGAGGCTTCAATATCTGAAGCAGTTGATTCCACTGTGAGTCTGACAAAGCTAAACCCTCACGATCAGCTGCACTTAACGATGGAATGGTAGTTGTTGCAGCCATCCCATCTGAAACCTGAGCATTATTGGCTCTCCCAACTGGCAACAAATTACCACGACCACGGGACATACCACGACCACGTCCAGCATAAGAAGAGGATCCCGGAAAACCGATGATCTGATAACAGCGACTAACCTCATGTCCTTGTTTCCCACAATGCGTACATGTGAAATTAGGACGACCACGAGAAGTAGGTTGAACACTGGACTGTGTAACCTGAGCTGAGAAGCCAACAATACCATGTCGAGGTTCAGAGAGACGAGCAACATTCTGGTGCTTCTCTTCCTGCAAAACCAATGAGTAAACAGCAGAGAGAGAAGGAGATGGTGACATAGCCAGAATGTTTGATCGTGTAGCATTGAACCGAGTACCATCAAGACCCATCAGAAATTGTGACTTCCTTTCCTTGTCACGCCGAGCAATGTGGGCCTTCTGTTGAGCACAACAAGTATTTCCACAACAACAAGGAGGAATTGGGTCATAATCATCTAGATCATCCCACATATGCTTCAATTTTCCATAATAAGCCTGAACCGACAACCCATCTTGTCTGCAACAACTAATAGATGAATGCAGCTCGTAAATAAGTGGATCATTACCAACAGAAAATCTCTCCTTAATACTCTCCCACAAATCGTAGGCAGTATCAGAACACGAAACAGAAGATCGAAGCTCGGGATCGATCGTGTTGAGAATCCAGGCAACAAGCATAGAGTTGATGATTCCCCAAAGTTTGTAATGGTCAGACCCAGGAGGTGGTCGATGAAGCAGACCATCGATGAAGTTGAGTTTGTTCTTGGCGTTCAACGCGTTTCTCAAAACCTTCGCCCATCTTTCATAATTTGTACCGTTAAGTGTCACGGTAGAGATTACATTACCGGGATCAGCACCCGCAGGAAGATAGTAATCAGACAAAATACCAGCCTCCTTAACACTTGCAACTGTGATTTCAAGATTATCACCCATTTGTGCAGAAACCCAGCCGTGCAAAATCCGTGCAGAAACTGAACAGTGCAGAAACCAAACCGTACAGAAACCAAACCGGGCAAAATCAGTGCAAAAACCGAACCGGACAAAATCCGTGCAGAACCCGAACTGTGTAAAATCTGGACAACAACTGAAACCTTCGAAGAGAAACAGATCCGTGCAAAACCCGAACTGAAGAAACGGATCCGTGCAAACTCTGAACAAACCGTGCAAACTCTGAACAAATCAGATCCGTGCAAACTTCAAAGAAAAGTAGATCCGTGCAAACTCCGTACAGAAACAGAATATTGCAGAGAAAACAAACGGTGCAAAATCTGGACAAGAACGAACCGTACAAAATCCGCACAGAAATCACAGAATAACGAAAATATCACCAAAATAGAGATTAAAAGAACTCTATAAAACCGATCTAGAAAAAGAGCAATTGGCTCTTGATCGATTAAAGAGAACTCTCAGAAGAAATAAGGAAGGCAGGAAAAAAAAAAATTAAGAAATGGCTCTTGATACCATGTTACGAGAGAGAAGAAGAAGCTGCTGAATTTTCTGTGTTGTTTTATGACAACAATTTACAAGTATATATACAAAATAGATTGGGCCTAAATATTTAACCTAGCCCACATAATATTCGTCTCTGAAGTCGGAGCTCCGTAGAAAGCCGAGAGGCCCATGCAGCCTAGTCCCTGAGCCGAAACCTCAAGGCCTTGGCTCCCCAGCTTCATCCTACGAACTCTGTAAGTTTCTTCGGCCATCGATGAATCAATCTTTCGAAGATTAAGCAAAATGATTCAAACGAAAATGGGTTAAATACACACAAAATGAGGTTCTGGAGGACTCGGAAGCAGAAGCGAGTGGTACTTATAGGACGGGAGTGGGCGGACAAAACAAAATTGTATTCTGGGATAAGGATAAAAAGTTATATAATTTCTCCGAACTTTGACGTCACTGATGATTTCATATATTGCAGCACTTTTTTCCCCGGTAAATTTTGTTATGTTTATCAAAGGTAAAAACCATAGCCTTTTGAAATTATGAGTTCGCCCTAGTTTCTTAGACGCTCTCTGACGCGAATTCCGAGGTCAGCCGCCAGCCTCGATTCTTCCGCTTTTTCCCCGGACGGCGTCCGATGCCGGTGCCGGGGAGGGTCCCAAGCTTCCGTCGTTAGTTTCTGATCACATCTCAAGCGTTTGTGCCATTTTCCGACGGTTTTTAATCGGTCTCGTCATCTCTGCCATCCTCTCCGGCCGTCGCCTCTCCTGCTTGCTGCCGTTTGTCCTTGTTTCTGTATGGGTCAGCGCACACGCCTCCGTGGAGTTCGTGCCGTCGATTCCTCAGCCATCTCCGGCGTTTCTGCTCTCCTCGTTTGGTGAGTCAGCGGTTCTCTCTCCGTGCTTTTCATTCCGGTGCTTTGCTTGGCTGTAGATCCGGATTTGGCACCGTCAAGTTGTGGTTTGGTCTTCGTTATCAGATCTAGTTGTCGGCGTGATTAGGGGCTGTTTCCGGGTTAAGGTTTTCGGGTTTGAGATGTGGTCATTTCGTTTTAGAAGGTTTATTTAGCTCCCTCTTCTAGCCAGGCATCGTTGGTCCACATATCTGTCTGGGCTTCTGTACTTGCAGGTTATTGATTCGTGATGGATGAGTGTTGTGGGTGATTACTAATCTGAGTTTATTCCGGGGTTAAGATTAGCGTTGGGGTAGGTTGGATTGGTTTGGCTTTGGTTGTTTTCAAATCTAGTGTGATTTGGAATTTTTAGGCTTCTATCTAGGTGTTTATGGGCGTATAGAAGTACGTCGCTACCGTATCCGAAAGAGTCTTAGAGGTTCCTGTAGGGGTCCTTTTCTTGTCGGGTTGTGGAGTCTTGGTTCTTTGAGTCTGAGAGAGGGTCTCTCGGCATCTGTTCGTGTAGCTGATGTTATCGTTGGTGGGCCGTGGGCAACATCAGTAAATCTCGCTCAAGCATCTCCACATGGGTCAAGCTTTGCAAGTTCGGTTTGTGTTCGATTGATTATGGATTGTATCGATTGTTTTTTTGGTGTAGTTGTAGGCTTTGTCTCCGGGGATTTCCTTTTTCCGCCGGTTTAGTTTCCCTTAATGAGATTAGTTACCGGAGAAAGTTCTGTATTCTCTCGGGTTTGTATTCCAAAAACGCATTCCACCCTGGTTTAATAATAAATGTATAACTTCAGATAAAAAAAAAAAAAATCAAAGGTAAAAATCATCGTTAAATACAAACATTTCATTGAATCGTGTATTAAAAGTAAACACATCTATATATGTTTCATACAACCCACTAAAAAGGGTAAATAATATTTCGAGAAGAGAATAACTACCCCAAAAGGGTATAAAATAATTATAATCTAAATTATATAAAGCACAAGTCATGTGAGAGAAAAAGTCTCTTCTCCTCCAATCAGAACATCCTATTATGCTGACGTGTCATATTATTTTGGTGACTACTCTGAAACATTTTTTGGTGACTATTCTATCTCATTTTTTTCATTTTCTCCATTTCTCTTGAAACTGTCTCTCTCTCTTTCTCTCGATCCTTTCCCTTCTCTCACCATTTCAAGTTAAAAAATCCATCTGGGTCTCTTATTTCCAGTTTAATTCAACCACCTCTATTAATTTCATTAATTTTCATAACCCTATATGGCAAGGAGAGTTTTTCAAGCTCGATATAATTCGTGATATATGGGATTCGGGTCAAAATTGCCGATTGATCTTCAAATCTAAATCTGACAAAATCCAGATGCCGAATTAATTTTGGTGACTACTCCAAAATTTTGTTGGTTCCTATCCCGTGAACCTTTCCCAATTCTTTCTCTGAAGTCTCTCGCCATTGAAGTCGGAGCTCTCCATCTCTCACCCTTTCCAGGTTAGAAATCAATCTTCTGGCTCCGATTTAAAATTCCTTCATCTGGATTGAGTTTATATTTGATATGAATCACAGTCGTGTTTGTTTATCTTCAATTTTCATGTATTTGGGATCTATAAAAATCGGAGAAAAAATGGCGATTGCAACTGCTCCACAACTTCTTATCACCACGATCTACAGAGCACGTACAATCAATCTCTCTCCATGTAAATGCGAATTGATTTCTTCTTCTGGTTTTCTTCATCTTCCTCTCTCTCCAAAATTAAAATTATGTAAACAAAACCCAGAAATTAGGAAATCCATCAGTTTCGTAAATTACTTCTCTTTCGTATCCAGATCCTATACCCAACCTTCCATCTTGCTCTCTAATGATAACTACCCAAAAGATAACTACCCAGATCCTTTATATCAGGTTTTAATGGATGATCAGTTTCATAATATACTCTTTCGAATTGGGTTTTTGCTGCAATTGGAGAAATAGGGTTTGAAGTTCATAAGAGTTGGTCACACCTGGATTTGAATTGGGTAGACTTTAGATTTTATCATGTGATACAGTGTTGATCAGTTTCATAAATTATGTTTTTTTCCCTTTTATTCATGCTTATTGCTGCAATTCGTTTTCCAGAGAAGTAAATGGGAACATAGAAACCTTGAATCGGAGTGCCATACATATTTTGTTCTTGAGGATCTGTGGGAGTCGTTTGCAGAATGGAGTGCGTACGGTGCTGGTGTTCCTCTACAAATGCATGGGAGCGGCTCGACAATGCAGTATTATGTGCCTTACTTATCTGTCATTCAGTTGTATGTCGACCCATCAAAGAAGGCTAGGTTAGTTGTTTGAAGTGTTTCGGTTCTTTGCATTTCAGTCATTAAGAACTCTTTTGTATTTTTTTTTTCATTTCAGATATTTGATTATTGCCTTTTGAAACAGCAATCCAGTCCAAGATAACGAGGGAAGTAGTGAAGGAAGCAGCAATAGTAGGCTTGATAAGTTACCTAATCATGATAAGCTCTGGAGAATGTGTTGGACTTGAGTGTCAGCGAACTGAGAATTAGTCTGAGAGATCAATGACTAGGAGATTATTCCCAATATCTCTGCGTGCTTTAGTATATCTGACTGTTGTCCATTTATATTTTCCACAGTCAGAAGACGATATATTAAAAGATCAACGGGAGAGACAGCAACTGGAACAACATAGAATGAGATACCACACGGACACAAAAGGTATGCTTTGTTTGGAATGCTTTGCCTGATATCTGCTCTAAATAGTTTATGTTCAATATTGAGTGTGCAGGGAATATGACTAATAAAATTATAGATGTATTCTATACAACGTGACCTTTCTTTTATTCAATATGCAGTTGCTGGAGCCCAGCATATCCAAAAAAGAGAAAGGTACAGCCTGTTATAGCTCATGCATTAACACATATGAATATGAAATATCTTTTGTTTAGCTTCTTTTTTAAGTGTTTTTCTTTATAACACATTGATTCTGCCATTTATAAATCAATATATAAAATGTAGCCGGGGAAAAAAGGTGACGAATTGAAAGAAAAAAAAAGACATAACAAAAGTCATGTTCAAAAGAGTCTGAAAGTTTCCCTCTAACGTATAACATGTAACCTTGTGCTATATTGCAGTGAAAAAATCTCTTATCTTCAGAAATCCATATTGTTTACAAGGTCAAGCATCTGAATGAGTTGAGAATGTGCCACTTTGGGAAGTGATCCGTTGAAAATGTTTCCTTTTTGGTGGAATGTTGCTTACATTTTTCTGCTGCTTGGTGATAATTATATCATTGTAATAGTTACCAACTCATAGCATGTGTAAACTCAAATTTCATTCATTTTGCAGCAAGTGATATCTGACCCGTTTGAGCCATCACCTTTCATGCCAAATGTCAATAAAGCTTTTGAAGAAGACTTTAGTGTGCTAGATAACCGGCAACAGCGACAAGAACAAGAGGCTGAACCTTCGATCTCATTTCCCAGGGGTGAAAAAGAAAATAGTGGAAGAGAAAACAGTGTAGCCAAAATTAAAGTGGTGGTATGACATACATTTCTTTCGATAATGTTACTTGGTTTTGTACTGCTTGGTTGAAATTCCAAGCAATGGTCATTATCATTGGGGAATTAAGTTTGATATATTTTTATTTCAGGTAAGGAAGAGACCACTGAATAAACAAGAAACTGTTAGAAAGGATGAGGATATCATTATTGTATCTAACAATTCTTTGAGTGTTCACGAGACCAAGTTGAATGTTCGTGTGTGTGCTTCATTAAAGATAATGATTATGGCATCCATGATTCATTTCAACGAGATTACAGGTCCAAGACCCTCTTTATTTTATATTTCTTTTTCTGATATTGAATGAAACTTGATCTTTGTTGGTGCAGGTGGATTTGACTGCTTATTAGTTATATCTAAAAGCAAGAGTTTTGTGTAGAGATAAGCAAACAGAGGGTAAGTTGCATAGCATTACATCCTCTGCTCGGAATAATAGTATATATGATCACTTAGTCTCGATAAAAAATGCCAAGTAGTAGTACCCGTTGAAAATCTAATACCAGCTTCCACAACCTAAGCGGCAACAGATGCTGTTTCTTTTCAGACAACCATTTGCCAAGGAACGAACAATGCTCCATAAAAGTATATAGCACAGCTAATATTTCTTATATATATCTTTTAATGTAAGTTTTCGAGTTCAAATTGTAAACCTCCCCTCAGGTTCTTCCTCTATGTGCTTTTCTTCAGTTTAATCTTACTTTGTAATCCCTTTCTTCAGCTAATAAAATTATATTTTCAGCAGTCATACTTAACAATAGACATTGAAACATTAAGAACAATATTCTAGACAAATATGAGCAGGAACCAAAAAAAAAACCCAGTCAAAGCTATTGGACCGTATTTAGCTTCAGTTTTTGTGTTCAATCATAGTAAAAGAAATGTAAATATGCAGTAAAATTTGAATACATTAGGAGGATACAGTATTTAAGATTTGCAGCAGGCTTAAACTAAAACGTTAATATAGGACTCTACCATATAAAACAAGAATAGTAAAATAAAGTTTTACTATTGAGTACATGTTATGTTTCGTATACAAATGTTTAACCCTAATCCCCCATTTATCTAGAAACTCTTTTTCCTGAGAATTTAGTGGTGTAAGTAAATAGTAATGGGAAACTGGCTTATAAATCATAGATCTTAAAGCAAATATCTCAAACATTAATATTTGTTTTTTGTAAACTATAGTTTATGTCGTACGTTATAATTGAATAACATAATTTTTTTTTTGAGCTATGAGAATAGTCGAATAATAGACGTATAATATAATGTTTTTATACGTGGATATAGAATTCATAAGTGTCAATTATGTGTACAGAGCTAAAACATTTACTTTCTTAATATGTTTTTAGATGATTAAAATATGTTTTGTTATTCTTATTATTCTTGCATTTTCAAACTTATGATGAGTGAATTTTTTTTAGTACGACATCACATTATTTTTGTCAAAAGAATATGAAATTAATTCTTTTAGATCATTGTTTATATGTTTCGTTAAATAAAGTTTAAAAATATATGACTTTGTAACTCTTCTTTAATGTAAACTTTTTAATCGAATATTGCATGGTATTGTTGTCTTACTTAATCATACTATAAAATGTTATTTCAAATAAATGGATTGAAATCCAATGCCCGTGCATCGCACGGGCCAGAATACTAGTACTCTATAATTAAGATTTGTTTAATTTGATTAAAATTTTAAATGATTTTGATGGTTTTTGGTGATTTTAAAAAGATAAATTTGCCTAATAAAGCTGAAAAAACTTATTGTCCTACGATTTTCAATATCAAAATTTGTCCCTTTGGTATTTTATTTAGTTTTAATACTATTATAACCTTGTCTAAATATTAAAAAAACATATATTATTAATAAATAATTAAATATCTAATTATTATTTTTGTTTAACCCTATTCTCTTCTTTGTTTACTTCGTCGGACCCACCTTCCTCAACTTAAAAATTAGTTTTTTTTCTTCGACGCCGTCTGTATTCGCTGGAGGTCACCGCTTCCGCCCGGTGAAACTTTTCTCTTGGTGGTCTAAGCTTCCCATCTCGTCGTCTATTGACATTTAGATTCTTCCTGGGTTGTGAGTCGACGACATATTGGAATCTCTTGTTTGATATCATATTCATATACGCGATATATTATAGTGTAAATATTGTTTGTAACAACCCTGATTTATAGGGATAGCTTTGCGTAATCTTTGTAACTGAACAAGCTATATTATGCCTTGTATATCGATGATCAATAATCAGAGAAGCTAGTTAGCTTACATGGTATCAGGAGCTTTCTAGGTTTTTGATCCTGTTTCATCTTCTTCTTTCGATTCTCTTTCTTCTTTTCATCTCTTTTCTTTTCGTCTCTTTTCAGATCGCCATGGCGAATCAAAACAACAATCATTATGAGCGTTGTTTTGGAGTTACGAACATTAAGCATCATATTCCTGGGATTATGGATCTTGAAGATCACAACTATGATGCGTGGAGAGAGATTCTTCTAACGCATTGTATGGCGTTTGATGTCTTCGGCCATCTCAATGGCTCTCTCGTCCCGACTGGTCCTAATGATCACGCTTGGATGAAGCGTGGCGGCCTTGTTAAACTCTGGCTTTATGGAACGATGGAACCACCTCTCTTTCGTTCATCGTTCAAGATTGGGGGCACAGCTCGGGACATCTGGCTTCGTGTGACCACAACTACAAAGAAGTGCGTGCGATTGAATTGGATAACACACTTCGGACTATGGAAATAGAAGATGAAATCGACGGCGGATCTTCTCTCTAATGTTGACGCATAGATGAGTGAGCGGACGTTGGTGATGTACTTGATCAACGGTCTCAATGAGAAGTATGATAACATTATTAATGTTATCAAGCATAAAGAGCCGTTTCCAAGTTTCGACTCGGCGAAATATATGTTGTTATGGGAGGAGACGCGACTCAAGAAACATCATCCCACTCCAAAGGCAACTCACTCGGATAACTCCTCTGCCACTACTGCTCTCACGGCCAGTACGTCGCGTGACTCCGGACAATCCCAGAACCGGAACAACAAGAACAACAGATCGGGAAATAATCGTGGCAATCGGCGTGGAGGCAAACGTGGTGGTCGCGGGTTTCAGTCATTCAACAACTATCGAAACCAGCGGCCTTCACCACCTTACTGGGGAGGTCCTCCGAGTCAGTACTGGACACAGGCGTACCCACCGTGGCAAATGCCGACTCAACAAGCAACACAGCCGCAAGCTCACATGATCGAGTTCTCAAACGTGAATCACGCTTACACATCCGAGAACACCATTGAACCATCTGCAGAGTGGTACATGGACTCCGGTGCATCTGCTCATCTGACGGGAAATCCAGGTATGCTCACGTCTAATCTTAATCATCACACCGGTCAATTTGTTATTGTTGGAAACGGATCTTCTATTCCAGTGTCTTCTGTTGGCTCCACTTCGATCCATACACCATCTCGATCCTTTTCTCTTTCAAATGTTCTGGTTGCACCAAATATTGTTAAAAATCTCATATATGTTCGTAAGTTCACGAAAGATAATTGGTGCTCTATTGACTTTGATCCTTTTGGTTTTACTGTGAAGGATCTTCAAAGTCGGAAAGTTCTTCTCCGATGTAAAAGCTCTGGTGACCTTTACTCTATTCTTGCTTCATTTAAAAAGTCACCAAACGGTTAGTCATCATTACAATGGTTTTAAAAAATATTTCCCCTTAAGAGTTTTGAATAAGAGTGAGTGAGAGTCTAACAA